>ML685764.1:5343687-5366916 GCA_007922175.1 Pelusios castaneus
GCAGGCCCCCTACAAGGCCTAAACCCCTAACCAGCCCCCAAGCCCCAAGCTGGCCCCTGAGGCAGGCCGCACCGGCCCACGTGCTCCGAGCTGGCCCTGAGCTGGCCCCCGAGCCGCCCCATGCCTGCTCCCGAGCTCCAAGCCAGCCCCTGCGCCAGCCCCCAGGCCCCCAAACAGGGCTGCAGCAGCTGCTGAACAGGACCATGCTGGCCCCCATGCCAGTCCCCGAGCTGGCTCCCGGGCCCCCGCACCAGACCCCAGGCTCCTGAGTTGGCCCTGGGCCCCTGAACAGGTTCCAAGGCCCCTACACTGTCCCCCGCGCCACCCTGGGCCCTGAGACGACCCTTGAGCTGGCCCCCGGGCTCCCAAGACAGCCCCTGGGCCCCCAAACAGGGCCGCGCTGGCTCCCGGACCCCCGAGCTGCCCTGCGTCCTTACCCAGCCCCCGGAACACCCCACACCAGCTCCCAGGCCCCAATCCAACCTCCATTCCGGTCCCCGGGCTCCCAAGATGGCTCTGGGGCCCCCGAACAGGGCTGCACTGGCTCCCAGGCCCTGCGCTAGCCCCTGGCCCCCCGAGCCAGCCCCCAGGGCCCTGAACAGGGCCACACCAGCTCCCAGGCCCCCGGGCCCCTGATCCAGTTCCTGGCCCCTAAACCAGCCCCCAGCCCCTGAACAGGCTCCCCCCACAGCACTTATCTTGCTGTGGAGGCGGGGACTGGACGGAGCAGGGAAATGCGGCCAACATTGGTACCTGGGAGCTTCCTTAACATTAAGGACACAATGGTTTTAGAGGCTCCCAGGTACAATGGGCCCAGGGAGAAACCTGATGAGCCATTAAGGACACATTGGTTGTAGACAGCCTCCTGTCTGGGGCGTTTCCACAGAAACACACAAGTTAAAGTATACATATAACAACCATATTCCTAACTTCTAATACAAATACAATTCCTATACATAAACTATATAATCATTCCCAGCAAATTACTACCTTTCTATTGATACCAAACATGACAGTTCCTATGGATTATAGCATTTATGAGATATTCATAGAAAATAATATAATAAATTGTTCCCTAAATCCAGACAGCGTCACACAGGGCTCTGCCCTGCCATTTGGAGGGCATGCCAGCCTCCCCCTGTGCTCCCCTCCAGCAGGGAGGGCATTGGTGTAGTCCTGGGGTAGCCGTAAGTCGATTTAGGGCTACCCCACGTCTACACTGGCTTAATTTGATTTAAAAAAGTCGAATTAAGCCTTAAGTCGAATTAAATCTAGGTTTAATAAAGTCGACTTAATTTTCATTAAGTCGACTTTATTTTCCTTAAGTCGACTTAAGCAAGCTGCTTAAGTCGACTTAAGAAAACTGTAGTGTAGACGCAGGGTAAATAATTTACAAGTGTAGACGCAGCCCAAGTGAAAAATGGGTAAAATCCCTCTGTTTCCATATGAGAATATGTCATTTCCAGTGCTGAATTTAGGGAAAGCTGTTTTTTTTTCTTTTTTAAAATGTTCAATAAATAGGCTATTTAATAAAGACTATTTAAAATAGTAATTTTTAAAAGATGTGAATGCTGATTTAACTAAATGAATGACATTGTTTTCCCAAATATGTTGTGCTTTTTTTTTTTAACTCTCCAACAAAAATATTTTTCTTCATTTCTCCCATAATTTTGAAGTGAATTACCTTTTTCAGAAAGATGTTAAGAGAGCATTCAGGCAGAGCTAAGATTGTTAGAAACTTTATGAAAATGTTTGCATTCCGAGATGGTGCTGGAAAGGCTGTGTACACAACTATGGAATTCTTATGCCAGGTCTTTTACGGCCTCGAGATTTTGGGATTCAGTTTAAGGTAAAGTGCAAATGTGAAATGTTACTTAAGGTGGAGAAGAGGAAAGAAATATAGGAAAACATGACAACTGGATCTTCACAATAAAACTGAGTGCTCCTAATCCAACTTTTCACTTCAAAGTGTAAAATGAATGCTTAAGAACGTTGTGAAATAAAGTTCATGTTTCAGAGTTACGGCAGGAGACAAAGTACTTCAATGACGGCCAGAGTTTGTTTTTTATTGACGAGAGTGATATTTATTGTCATCTGTTTTTTCCTAACTTGCTTCCCTAATATTGCTTATCTGGGCTTGCCAGATGACACATGCAGCTGGATTAAATTCCATCCTGTTGTATCACACTGACTCATTCCTTTTTCTTATCTACAGAAGTTTATTATAAATAATGTCTGCATTTCTGCAGCCATCCTCTTAGGGGTTTTTTAGCTGTTGAGACCAACATATGCTGTAATGATTTTAAGTGCATACAGTGGGCCAGATCCTGTGGCCATGGTGTGTTAGATGGCAACATATATGACTTAGTGTGATAGAGCAGTGTGGTGTAAAAGTTCTCTAAGTACCACTTGAAGAACTTTTCTCACAAGCGAGACTAGAAAAAAAAATATTTTCTGTGTGTGAAGAAAAAGTATAATTAAAACTTTGGCTGAACAGAATAACATATCTTAATAAAACATGTCCTCTGCTGCCTTTTGAAGAATGAGGGTCACTGGTCCTTTTTATTATTTCCAAAGCTATGATTGCACTGTCCTAAAGAATGATAAAATAGTGTTGTAACAAATTGGGCATATGATGCCCCATGGTGTGTGATGAGACGGTAGCAAATTTTCACTTTGCTGACACGAAATGCAAGAGAATGCAAAGCTTTGCTGACCTGACCAGCAGCAACTTTTCCTGTGTAGCTGCAGCCCCGGATTAAGAGCATGTTTTTAGTGCTGTTGCTGGAAGGGGCCTGAACGTCATACTTCCTGAGGAAGTTGTGCTGCTAAGGGAAAGAGACAAACTAAGGGAAATATGTGGAGGTCCTGGGCTTCCATGCAAATGCTTCTGCCTCCTACAAATGCCCTGAGAGCCATCTGTTGCTTCCAAAGGGAAAATGGGGAGGGTACTCTGAGAGTGAAGGTGATTGTTTTGTTTGCTAGCTTTGGGCCAGGGTATCATGCAACAAGTATTAGGATTCAGATCTCCACAGTGTTAGCATTGAAAATTTTCTTCTTTTTTGCATATTTGAAATATTTGCCTGCCACCAGCATATCTGCAATATGTGTTCATGGCCATTCACTCGCTCATGCTCATCCTGCTTTTGTTTGGTATATATTAACTTGGGCTGCAGAGAGTCCTAAGTCTCTTTTGTGTGGCTTGTGTCACACATGCTGCTGTGTGAGACACTTGCCACACTGCTGGAGTTTTCTTTGCTTCCTGTTTTGCACAGTCTCCTCTGTGGCCCATTCTTGACAGATACCTCTTTTCTGGCTTCCTTGGGTCTTCTGTTTTTTAAATTTCTTTACATGTGTGTATTCATCCCAGGCAAACCTACTAAAACATTCCAAAAGGGTAGCCATGTTAGTCTATTGTAGAAAGACAACAGAGTCCTGTGGCACTTTTAAAGACTAACAGATTTATTTATCGCATGAGCTTTCTCCCATGAAAGCTCATGCGATAAATAAATCTGTTAGTCTTTAAAAGTGCCACAGGGCTCTGTTGTCTTTCTACTAAAACATGTTTTGTTTTTCTCTCCGTCTTTCTTTCCATCTCACATTGATGGCACAGATCTGTGAGGCCCTTTCTGACACTAAATGCAGAATAGCAAGAAGGTCCCTAGTGCAATTCATTCTCCTTTGTATGATCCTTTTAAGGGAGCAAGAATGTTTACTTTTCTCTTTCTTTCTTTAACCCTGCGGACTGCAGGTGACCAATCCCTCTGCTGCCACATATGAGTGCTGTGTATTTGCAAGCTGCTGGCCTACTGTTGTCTCTGAGTTAATTCCTCTCTCTTCCCTGCCTGACACCCATGGGTAGTGTGGGGGAATGGAGCACTAATCAGGACTGCATGTGAATATTAGAGATTCCAAGCGACAGTAGTGCCCTAATGAAAACTCAGCTTTCAACACTTGTCATGCATATCTGGAGTGAGTAAAATGGAGAAACCGAATGGCATATGTAAGTAGAGGGTAGAAGACGGTGAAACATTGGAGGAAAATGGTAACAGCAACAGCAGCAGGAAAATGTCTCAAATGCAGGATATTTCAGCTGCTGGTGGGCGTCTTGGCCACTCTGTGTAGTCTGGGCAGGAACTGGAAACCAAGGAAGAACAAGCATTTCATCCCAATAACAATTCCCTTGGCTGCTTCCTGTGCAACTGAACAGGTGGCACCCTTTGTCATCGCCTACAGAAGCAATTTTTGCCAGTTAAAGTGTATGTTTTTTATTAACAGTTTTTGCTGTAGTGACGAGCAAAATTACCAGAGCATGAATATTGACAGTAGCTTGAAAACTCTGGAATTGGTTCAGAAGGTTCTGCTCTCAAAAGCTTACTCCAAGAATTATTTTCAGAACTTGTACCATAGCTGTGATTAAAGAGTGGACCCAAAGGAACCACTGCCAGGCCATGTCTACTGGAGTGAAGAGTCACCACATCAGTTGTAGGATTTTGTTGTTGGAAGAAATGCTAACATATTCCTGGCCTTTGTGTCCAGAGGTAGAATTTGAGCAGATCAAATATGACAGCAATAGCATCCTTTCTGTTTGTCCAATGGCAGGAAAAATAATATGGACATAGAGTACCTCTCATTCTCCTGAAGATTCTAATTCTGCATCCAAACAATGCATGGTACGCCAATTGACGTCAAAGAGACTTCTATGTGTATGGCTGCTATAGTGTCAGGGACAAGAGAAATAGTGCAGGGTTATCACCTGTAACAAAAGCTTCATTATCTCTAATTACGATAGCCTCAGTGTCACAATCCAGTATTTCACAGCTACAATTACACAAGTCAAAGAGTGCTCCAGGAGAAATGTGGGTCTACAATGGGGGTGAAGAGTGACATGCTGTGGAAGATTCTGTTGTGCCTTTCTATAAATCAGAAGGCGGTAAGGGGTAAGTTCACTGCTTCACTTCCGTTTTTTTCTGTTTACATCTCGGAGGAGTTTCCTGAGTTAAATTGTTGAGTATAACTCTGGATGCTGCTGTGTAGTGTGAAATATACATGAGAGGCCTAGCTCAGGCAGGCACCCCACTGAAGTCACTGAAAGTTTTGCCTGTATAAAGAAGGCAAACTTGGTCATATCATCCCTTTTCAGTCACTTTTCCTGGATGGCTGTTATTTCCATACCCTTCTATCCAAGTGGCATCACTAAAGAACATCATAATTTCCCTCAAACTGGTCACTTATCAATAAGTTTTGTCCTTCAAACCTTACTCTTGTTTTGGGCATAGCTGTCAGCCTGCAAAAGGTCAAGTGTGGAATAAAGACTCCAACTGAACCTAGGAAAAATAGCCATCATCTATAGCTTCTGTTTCATGAGTCAGGATTTCTCTTGTAAATAATCTGCAATAATGAAAAGACCACAGGACAGATGTAAATTTGAGCACTAACTAAAGAGCAGTAAGATCGTGATGAGGTCTGTTTTCTGAAGCCATTTGTGTATTTGGGGTGGGCTGTTGAAACTGATAATTTACTTGAAAACCCAACTAGGTGAAGATTGCTGTGATTAGAGTTCAAGTTTATATACCAAGGGAGCAGGGAATTGAACAACATGCTGACTGCTGTTGATTTTAATTTTAGAAAGTTTTGGAATTCCTGTGTGAAACAGAATGAAATTTAAAAAATGAAGTACCACAGAACTGACTATAATAAAACAGCAGTTAATTATTGACAGTGGTTGTCTTTAAATTGTCAACATTTGCTACACAGCGATATTGGTGTTACTGTGATTATTTTCTCCCTAACATAAAAGCTCTTTGGGACGGGGACCTTATTTCTTGTCTCTGAAGTACACATGATTGACACTAATGTACATAATTTAGGTACCAGTGTGTGGTAACTGTTTGTAAATGGTGACTTTTTAATGGAGGCTGCTCTTGTCATAGGCAACCTGTATGGATTCTTGGAAATTTAATTTAGATTAATTGATTTTTTAAAATGTCAATATTTTAAGTTCATATTTATCATAAATGGACACCACTGGTCCCTCTATGTGCTTCAATTGGGGCCTCTGCTAGCAGTCATGTTAACAGCCCGTTATGCCATTAATTCACTGGTATTTGTCAGAGGGAGCATAGTCCAATGAATGAGGCACTGAATTAGGATTGAGGAGATCTGTGTCCTATTTCTAGCTCTGCTGCCTTGCTGCATGCCCTTGACGATGTCACTTCTTTTGTCTCTTTTCCTTCCCAAGGTTTGTCTTGTCTATTTTGATTGTAAACTCTTCAGGGCAGAGACTCTCTCTCATAGGCTGTGTCTACACTAAAGGGTCTGTTAAGTCTACTTAACAAGGTCGACTTTAAGTTGATTTAAAGTCGACTTTGTTAAGTCGACTTAGAGAGTCCACACTAAAAACTTAAGTCGACTGCCTATGTCCGCACTGGCAGTTGCGAGGTCGACCGAGGAGTGGTGTATTATGGGTGGCTGTCCCACATTGCACTGGGGCCTGGAGGCCAATTAGGTCAACTTAAGGGCTTTCGCCATCTACACTGGATGAAGTTGACTTAATAAGGTCGATTTAGGGCTATTCCCTGTCCACACTGGCTTTAAGTCAACCTAACAAGGGTGGAGTTATTAAGGCGACTTAAGGAAGTGCTTAAGTCGACTTAAGGAAGTGCCCAGTGTGGACGCAGTATTCTGTAGGTCGACTTAAGCGTTGTTAAGTCGACTTAAGGTGCAAGTGTAGACATACCCATAGTGTTTGTTCAGTGCCTACCACGATAGGGCCTAAGGTATTACTGTAAATACTCAGCGTAAGAAGAATACTCAGTAACCTTCTTTCATGCTTTGCAAATTTGTAGAAGATGTTGGTCCATATAAAACAAGAAATGCTAATAGCTGTTTCTGCTGACATTTTGAATGTTCTGAGAGATCAAGTTGGCCTGTAAGTCAATCAACTATTACTGTGTTCAGGTTTCTCTTCCCTGGCTTTGCCCCTACTTGCTACCTCCCCAGCCTTGTGACTGTGCCAGATGTTAATATTTTATAGTTGTTCCAAATAGCAGTATTTCCTCTTCTCCTTCTCTTAGTCCTCGCTGCATGTTTTTGGTGAGATCCTTTTGCTGGATAGCATTCTGAATATGCAATTACATTTGAAAAGTAGCTATGGATTTGTATGGTTTTGATAGGCCTTTTTTAGATGGAAGTCCAACTCATTTGACTGGGAACTGATGGAAATTAGCACCCCTGCAAATCAGGTCTCAAAAGTAGTGTAATAAAATCAGTCTCTGTATTTTTGAAAAATTGGAGGCAAATTGAGGTTCAGTTTATGGATTAGCTTTCTAAGGCTATGTCTACACTTGCTAAAATTAGCTTGAATTAGTTAGTTCGAACTAACTAATTCGAACTAATTTTAGTTAGTTCGAATTAGCTTAATTTGAACTAGCATGGCCACACTGGAATGTTAGTTCGAACTAAGCAAGCACTTGCTTAGTTCGAATTAGCGATCCCCATTCATTTCAATGGCCGGTTAATTCGAACTAGGAAATTAGTTCGAATTAACATGGCCACATTGGTTAATTCGAACTAGTTAGTTCGAATTAACCCCTTAGTTTGAATACCGTATTTGAATTTATTAGTTCGAATTAAGGAAGCCCTTAATTCGAACTAACTAAAGCCTAGTGTAGCCATGGCTTTAGTTAGTTCAAATTAAGCCTCCTTAATTCGAACTAACTTGCCAGTGTAGACGTAGCCTCATATATTTATAAGACAGAGTATAAACAATCTTAACTGAGAATTTCCAAACTTCTGCCCATTTAAATTGAATTCTAATGCTTCTGTACAGGTGTTTTTATAAGTGTGGAATAACTTTATAACATTAAATATTATAAGGCTCTCCTCATATAAGAATATATATGATACAATTGGGAAATACTCAAAGCTGCTATATGTCATTTGCTATCTGTTTATTTTTTTTACACAGAGCAGGTATAAAGGAGAACAGGATTCTTGAAATCCCGTATGTTTCTTCTTACTGGTGATAGCTACAATTTAAACAATCATTTGAGGAGGAAATCTGTTTTGAATCTTTAGGGATGCAAAGAAGTACAAACAGTTTGGTGATTTGTTTTTACACAGGAAATTACTATTTTATAGGGTGATATTGAATATCATGAGCCCTAACTGTTGGATACTTCTCCATTTCATTGAGGATGACAAAAATATAATAATCTACAATAATCACAGCTGAGATTTTACTGACATGATCTAATGTTTCTCCAATATATTAAAAACGTATCCATACATTTCTGACATAATGTTTTTAGTAGCAAACTTTCAGCACTGGATATGGGAAATTCATAGTTTCATATCCTATAATATAATACTGGTGGATGCTGTGTTCTGACAATTGTATTCACTCAAGCGTGATTGGATTGTAGAACATAAATCGTGGTACTGCAAAGAATACAATACAGGCTCTGCTAGAGTTGCCTCCTACACCAAATGACTCTTTTCCTTCTGGCTGACCATGTTAAGGAGACCAGCAGTGTAAATCACTGAACACTGCACTGAGTATCTGCCCTTCATTTGTTAACGTAACCTGGGAAGTTAATTAGTCTTCATCAAACTTTCACTGTAGGCTTTAAACATTCCTTCCAAAATCTACCAACCCTTTGTTAATATTTTTAGCCTTCTACTACTTAATATTTTTCAGTGACTAGCTGGTTAGTGATTTTTCTATATTTCCTAAGAGCAGATGAGACCAACCTACACCCCAGTTTGAAAAGCTTAGTTGGGATTCTTTTATTGTGTTGAAGTACTTATTTTGTGATGGGTTAGTAGAAAATTGGAATAATTTACTGGATTAATGTATATGGCATACACAATATTTCCATACATTTTAGCTCTAATAGAACTAGCCAGATTAAGGATCAAATTTTATAGCAATTGTGAAAACAAACTTCATTAACTCCAGTGGAGTTATTCCAAATTCATATGCACCTAGCTGGGAACCAAATATGGGCCAGAATTAAACACCTCCAGATCCCTACCTGCAAGTTTGGAGACCTCTTCTCTCCCACAGACTGTCGTACACATATAATAAAAATTAATCCCTGACCCAGAGGGTTCATGTTCTTGAAACAACCTTGAAAATAAACACTAAGAAGTCGCTGAAGAGGGAGGAATCATATAGACATTCAATTTACATCTTTCTTCTCAATTAGTCCACTTCCCAGAATTAAATGCCTATTTTCTGCTGGGTAGTCAAATTCCAAAGGGGTAGCCATGTTAGTCTATTGCAGAAAAACAACAGAGTCCTGTGGCGCTTTTAAAAGTGCCACAGGACTCTGTTATTTTCTGCTGGAATGTGATATTTGAAAGGTATGGTACAGTACTGCCAGCACTAAGGACATGTCTAGACCAGTGGTTCCCAACTTGTAGCCTGTGGGCCAAAAGTGGATCCACGCGTCTTTCACAACGGCCTGCTACTTCCCTCCTGCTGGCTGCAGAAGGGAGCCACTGCCTAAGGACCCAGGCAGAGCACATTGCTACAGGGCTACAAGACCGGTGCAGGCTTTTTGCTGTAGACCAGGAGATGGGACATCAGCGCTCTCCCCACCCCAACCCTCTGGCTATAGCCGGGAGCATGTCAAAGCACTCTCTCTGAGTTCATAGATGCTGGGGTCCCTGCTGGAGTCAGGAGGAGGGGAGCTGAGCACTCCTCTTTCCCAGCTCCAGCAGAGAGCAAAATGCTCTGCCTGCACTAGGCATGGGTGTCCCTGCTGGAATGGAGAACTGATCTCTTGTCCGCTTGGCTGCAGAAGGGAGCCACTGTCTAGGGAGCCAGGTGGGGGACAGAGGGGCTACATGATGAGTGCGGTTTCCCTGCTGCAGCCAGGGGGACAAGAGGTCAGTGAGGAGACAGCCTCCTTGCTGCACTCCTGTCTGGCTGCAGTGGGGGTGGGGAGGAGGCTGCTGTTGGAAACCAGTGGCCCTTCAGGGTTATAACAATGATATCTGTAGCCCTCGAGCCAGGAAGTTTGGAAACCATCATTCCAGGGAGCCTGGGTCAACACACTCAGGTTTGCAGGGTTGTGCTAGCCCTCTAAAAATAGCTGTGTAGATAATGCTTTGAAGTTACTGCTCTGCCTCTGATGGCTCTGGAGGTGGGTGTGAGTGGGGGAGTCAGACTCTGGACTGCAACTTCAAAGTGCTACCTACCCAGATGTTTTCAGAGCACTAGCGTGAGTCCCGCAAAACCATGTTTGTTGACCTGGGCTGGGAGGCTTGGTGCAATGGGCTGTATAGATCTACCCAAAGTGCTCAAATATTGTGAGATTGGATTAAAATAATGAGAGTTAAAAAACCTGCACAGTGGGTTCTTTTTATTTGCCTTCTGGTTTCTGAGCCTTTAGGGCGCACTCAAATCACACGTCATGGTTTTGGAGAAAAACTTGATAGACCCTCTTACTTTCTGAAAGGGAAAGCTCAGATTCTTATGAGAACACATGACTCCTAGAGTTGAGGCTTTATGAATAACACCTAGTATTGTGAGACTTGTGAAAAATTACAAAAGTTGGCCACATTGATGGGTACTGTACTTGTGGGTTTTGTTATTTGTATTGTGGTCGTTCCTAGGCGTGCTAGTCATGGATCAGGACTGCATTGTGCTAAGGGCTGTACAAACAGAACAAAAATATGTCTTCCCCAGAGGCTATGTCTACACTTGTTAATTTAAGTCGACTTAGCATGTCTACACTCAAAAATTAAGTCGACTTAAAGGGGACCCTGCCAAATCGACTTAGAGCATCCACACTGGATGCCTAAGTCAACTTGTAGGGGCTAGGTGGACCTGGGACTGGTCCACGGTGGCAGGGGGGCACCCCTTGCCAAGTGCCAGCGGGCTCAGCATTTGCCCCATTGTACCTGGGTCCAATGGGGGCTGAGCAGGACAGGGACCCTGGCAGGGCATAGGGGCAGGGTGGGCAGGGCTCTGTCCTGCTCTGTGGGGGGGGGGGGAAAGCCAGGCTCTGCCTGTGGCAGCCACCCTGGCAGAGAGGGCAGTGGGGGAGCCCTGAAGTCCTTTAAGTCGACTTAAAGTCAATTTAGGGCTAATTTGCATCTACACTGGCTAAGTTGACTTAACAAAGTTGACTTAGCCAGTAAAGTCAACTTTAAATGAGGTTCTATAAAGTCGACTTTAATTTTCCTTAAATTGACTTAAGTTGCTGCTTAAGTCAATTTAAGGAAATTGTAGTGTAGACGCAGATTAAATTAAGTCGATTTAAGCAATCTTAAATCGACTTAATTTGTAAGTGTAGACACACCCAGAGAGTTTACAGTGTAAGCATTTATTCTAATGAGAGTGGCATTGGGTTTTGAGTGCAAGGACTATTAAAAAGATTGTTTTTCTTGCACCAAAAGTTGACATCTTTCCCTTCCCTTTCCTTCAGACATCTGCTTTGGTAGAAGAGGCTGTCTCAACAAAGACAGATCCACTCTCCAGAGATTTTTGATTCCTTCTGTTATTACCAGGATATTATCTGTCAGTTCATACACCTGAAGGACATAAACAGTTCTAAACATTGAGCTGGTGCTCTATCTTGACATGGAACCTATGAAAATATAACTTGGAACTGGAGAGGGTGCAGAGTATAAAAATCCTATCAATTCACAGAGGGTTAGATAGGTATGTTATAGTAACTGACAACGCCGACAGTAAAACAGCAATACTAAGGATTTTACTCTTCTGCGCACTATTTCATTGGGATTACAGCTGGTTGAGCCTTCCAAACTTAACCATTTTTTCAACAGCTGTAGCCCCTGTTTACCAATGGTCTGAAGAAATTGTGATTTTTTTTGGTAAATTAATTAGCTATCTGCATTTTGTTTAATTCCAGATTCCAAATGGAGATGTCAGTGGAGTTTCACCACTGTTGATCAGCTGAGGAGCTGGTTCTTTATGTGAACAAATGCACTATGGATTGCTAATGAATGGCTAATTACAAGTATTCATTCGCCATTCACCATGCAAGCTGTGTGACTGGTCACCGAAGTCATATGGTATTGCAGTATAGCCTCAGGGCAAGTTCTCACTTGCTCTCGCTGCCACTCACCACTAGGGATGCTCTGGGCATGCCCCTTGTGTCAGGGAGATATAAGGAGGGGTGATATAAGCAGGGCCGACTCAAGGGTTTTTGGCGCCCTAGGCAAACTATGATTTTGGCACCCCCTTCCTCACATTATAAGAGATAACTTATGTAAAAATTTCTCTTCTAATTTGGTACCCCTTAAAGCCTGGCGCCCTAGGCGAACACCTAGTTCACCTAGATGGTTGGGCCGGCCCTGGACATAAGACCCACTCATTCAAATAGGGCACAATCTCCTTCCAAGATTCTGTGGGGATAGATGTAAATAGATACAGGGGCTGGTAGCAGAAGAAAACAATGGTATGCTGCATTGGGAAGACCATACCTGCATTCTGAAAAAAAGATTTATTCTCTTATTTATAAAAATGATATTGAAAAAGGAAGTCTGAGGACTTTGCCATTCAACGGAACAATAGACTTCAATGGGAACAGGACTGGGTTCTTCATCTGAATAGCCTAAGACAAAATTCCCTTACAGTCAACAGCAAAAATCAGACAGTGAAAGGATTTGTCTGCTGAAATAGTTTAGGTACAGCATATATTCAAAACAAAGCTAGGCAAGGTTATGGAGAGAATAATGTAGGGGAAATTTTCTCTGCTTGATAAGATAAGTCCCTCCTATTCAAGATTCTGATCCTACATGAATTTTGATTGCTGAGTGGCTAGTGGGAGAAAGAAGGATGTGAAAATGGAATAAGCAGAGAGAATGGAAAGATTAAAAAGAGAACAAAGAGAGAACAAAAAGATGGAAGACATGAGAAAAAGGATTGACAGAGAAAAGGTGGAAAAGGAGTGTGAAAAATATAGGTCTTTCAAGATGCCCGTGTTTCCCAAAGCTATCTTTTTTTTCACCTGTACACAGAACTGGTGTCTTTCATCATGGGTGGTGCTGTTTGACTACTCTTTGAGTGAGTTAAGGGTACACAGCAACTTGGCCAAGGTATTTGGCACTGAAGTCAATGAAGCTATGCCAATTGACATAAGCTGAGAAGCTGCCCCAAGAATTCCTAAATATCAATTCATTTAGATTTAATCAAGAGAGATTATTGGAAAGTGAAAGCGTGCATTACAAATCTGTAGTAATAAAATAAAATCTTTAATTGCATTTTCAGAAGCATTGCCAAGGTAGCACGTATTATCTTGCCAGACATCGCAGCATGCAACCAGCTGATGTTTGTTTGCATGATGTGTTCACTTCTCATTCCATTGTTTAGTGCAGCATAAATTTGTGGGCCGTAGCAAAATCACATGTTACCAAATGGGAAAATAAACACATCTCCATTGTATTATTTATAGTAGGAGCAAAGCCAGGGACTGAAGCTAAGCATAAGTGATCCAGGAGGTAAAGCTCTATTCTGCTGAATGTTAAAAATATGCAGTGTCTAAAAAGTGGGATTACTGTACCATATGTCAATATCCATAATGCATTAACTCCTTTAGGGAAAGCAAATGAGAGATTGTCCCACAGGTATGGATGCAAGTACATTTAGAAATCTCTCTTAGAATAAACAACCCTTTGAATCATCCCCTTATTTTACACCAGTGCCCCTTTAATCCTCCTGACTGGGGAAAATGGCATTTTCCCATGACTTTAATAGCACAATGAATTCAGAACAGATGGCACACATGTGCCTTGGTTTTCAAAGTCCTTGCTCCCTTTTATCTTCCAATCCATTTTGCATTCATTAGGAGCTTGCATTAGTTTTGGCCAGATATCTATTTTATCTTAAATACCTCAGGCCCCACAAGACAGAACAGTGAGATGTGGCGAGTTTGAAGAGACTTCTCTGTACCAAATGCATTTTAAATTGCAGCATTTCATAAATATTGCGGATTGCCTAAGAACTGCTGCCTCTAGGATATGGTAGTTTTGGATTGCATGTGGCAGGGCCTATAGATGAACATGCTGAATGGAGAAGTTACCACAGCTGTCTGCCCTTATTGCAGGGATTGCCTGGGAGCTGAGCCATGTGGGAAATGTGGTTAGGCTCATCCGCAGGTAATTACAACATCAATGAAAAGAGCATGGTTCAAAAAACTCACTCACTGTAAACTACACAGAGATAGGGGGCAAGACAGTCTTAGAGAGGAAGGCAGCCTGGTTGTGAGAGGACCTTTCATTTTAATTTAGGACCTACAGCTCCTCATCCAATTGAACTCAGCTTCCTCTCTTAAAGGCAGCCTCCCAATTTGAAAAAAACACTTAGCTAATCCATACACAAGCTTTTCCTAGGGTCTGTGAATGACAAGGCAGAGCTCCCTCTAACTCTGAAAAACTGCAACACAGGGCTACGTTAAAGGGATGAACTGTAAAAATAATAGGTTTGAACGGATGTAAACTCTGCGGCCTTTTGGCTGTCAATGTCCTTCTGGAGGGGGAATGGGGCGGAGGTGGGTTGATAGATACCAAACTGCTAAGCTTTAAGAGGGAGAGGGAAGATATATTTGTGCTTCAGTGATGTGACTGACATACATAACAATGCCTTTAGCTGAGTTGCCTTTGGGATTGAACCTCTGTGTTCAAAACCTCCCCATGACCCTCTCTTCATCTCATCCAATACAGAGGCTTCTTTTGGGGTGGTGGGTGGAACTGGGGCTAATCCCCCACAATGGAAATATTATAGGGGCTGATCTGTGTTTCCTCATTCAAGCCAGTGTCTGCCATCTCTGGGCTTCTCCCAAGATGGACACCAGGGAGTAAGCCCATCCCCTTACTACCAGGAGCTCTCTGGTATATAATGGGTTACACTAGGATTGTTTGCAGTACCGTCTACTCCCTAGAGCACTCAGATATCATGCACAGGGTTGGATGATGTTATAAAGTACTCCAATCCCATAGCTTGTGACAAATGGGTGAGTTGCTTCTATAACACATCAAATTAAACACAGACAGGTTTAAATACCTTGGAGAGTCACTATTAAATAGGTTCCAGGGAATGTGGTTAGGAGACATCCATTATATGAGTGCTCTATAATAGAGAGGGGTGTATGTGTGTGAAGTGTCAGCAGATGGGACTCAAGAATATGCAGCATAGCGCTTGGTTTGTAGGACCAATAAACTTGTTGTGCATTGCAAAGTAGCTTTTTAAATGCAGCTCTTTCCATGGAGTACTTACCAGCATTGAGTTTCCTTAGCTGCAGACATGATATGAACACATACAACATAACCAAGTCCAACCAAATTCGGAAGGCTTTCTTGTACTTTGTGGAGTTTTAGGGGGTTGGACACTGTCTGGTGTGATAGACAAGTAGGGCTATTCCTTCACTGGCATCTCTGGAGAGTGGGCGTGATTCTGATCTCCCTTCTGTTCACACCTATTCTCTATCTTACAGCATTTCCTACTTGCTCTCCGCTACATGGTGTAACAGAACCAGCGCCACAGGACAGGATGTTACACAACACTTTCTGAACACTAATAGCTGCACTATATTTTTAAGTCAGTGGTGCCCTGCCTTATTTCACAGAACGGCCATGTAAACCTTATGTGGACTAAAGAGATCCTACATATTTAAATAAGATATAAATCAATACAGATGACTATATATTTTAAGCTTGCCTTGTTTTGTATGTATTTCAATAGGTTGTTTCTATTACAGGATTGTCTATTTAAAATCAAATAAAAATTGGTGCATAAAACAAGTCTCAGGATTATAGAAAACAATATTTGCAGGTGCTCAGGCAGACTGGATAGTTGATAGGGCTTCCTTTTGTTCTAGTGCATCAGCCTGAATAACTACTCAGCAGGATATTTAACTGTGTGTGTTCATCATCAGACAGGCATGTGTCTTGTGGATCTGAAGAGATAGGGCGACATAGTATCTTTTATTGGGTCAACTGTTGTTTGGTGAGAAAGACAAACTTTCAAGCTACACAGGGTATGTCTAACAGCAACTATGCACCAGGGATGGCCCATGCCAGCCAGTTCTGACTCATGTGGTTCAGGCTGCAGGACTGTTTTGTTGCATAGACTTTCAGGCTCGGCCTGGAACTCATGCTCTAGAATCCCTGAGGTGGAACACATTTTGAAAGAGAAAGTAGTAAAGAACATAGAAGTAAATGGTAGTTAGGATACAATGCAACATGATTTTACAAAAGGTAGATCATGCCAGACTTAAACTGATTTCCTTCGAGAGAACTAATTTTTCTAGTTCTGATCTATCTGGATTTCAATAAGGCATTTGATACATTTCTACATGGGAATTTGGGAAATTATTTTTTAATTTGGAGATGATGAAGATTAATATGAGAACTGAAAGGCGAATAACTGATTAATAGGAAGACTGCAATGGGTTTTATTGAAAGGTGACTGTCAGGCTACAGGGAGGTTACTAGTGGAGTTCCTCAGAAATCGGTCTTGGAACCAATCTTATTTAATATTTTTATTAATGACCTTGGCACAAAAAATGGAAGTGTGCTAATAAAATTTGCAGATGACAGAAAGTTGGGTGGTATTGCCAATATAGAGGAGGACCAGAATATCATACAAGAAGAGCTGGACAACCTTTAAACTGGAGAAATAGGTATTGGATGAAATTTAATAGTACAAAGTGCAAGGTTATGTGCTTAGGGACTGACAACAAGAACTTTTGCTATAAACTGAGGATTTATCAATAAGAAGTGACAGATGAAGAGAAATACCTGGTTTTATTGGTTGATCACAGGATGACCCTGTGCTCAAGGGTAAAAATGTGCCATGAGGCATGATCCAAAGCATATAAAAGTTAATGGAAAGTCTCCCATTGGCTGTAATGAATTTTTGGATCAGTCCTATGGTTATTTCTTCCCAGTATTTTATATGCCATAGAAGTTTTATGTTTTTGGTTGTTGTTCTTTAACCTTCAACTTGACAGCTTCTAACTACCAGCCCTCCTATCATGTGCTCAATGATATCAGGTGGAAACATTCACAGCTTTACCAAAAGGTTGTGGGAACTTTTATTCAAGTTCTTCAGCTTCAGTCTTCCATCTCACACAGTTCCTTCCAGATACAGCTATCCACAGAGGGGACATAAAAAACAAGACAAGATTGTTTCCAGAAAAACTCCAGTCTTACACAACTACTTTGTTGTCCTGCCAGGGAAGTGCTTTGATTTTCTGTCATGCTCTTTTCTGTGAGGTGTATGACTTTACTTTTCCCCTTTTGGGTCTTTTGTTTTTAAAAAGCAAAATAGCAGGTCCCCATCACACCTCATTTTACTGACGGTTTAATCCTGCTAGACTTGTGATAATGTATCTTGTTGTTACAGTGAAAGGGTCAGGGAAAAGATGGGGACTCACAGGACAAAGCACATAGTTTCTTAGTTACAAGAATAAATGTGACTTAACTGTCCAATAAACTCAAGTTTTGCTAGAGAGAATGCCTACAATCCAATATTCATAGTAACAAGAAGCTGAAACCCTGAAATCTTTGTAGTGAAAATTAACTTTAAAAATGTAGACGAATTTAAGAGATGGGATAGGTGAAAGGTGTGGAGTTGAATGCATACAGTATCTTTAGAAAAATCATTATTGATACACATGAACTTTCTATACAAGCATTACCAAATCTTATTCTTAACCTGCATTTTTTATCTTTAAAAGACATACCTGTGTTTGGCCAAGCCCATATAATTAACTGTATATTTGTTTTCTTTAGATTCCAAAATTGGTAACCATGGATTATGAAATGTACTTGATTCTAAAGTAAAGTTCTTTCATTTTTCCATTGAAAGGATTTCCCATACTTAGTTTCTATGTGACATTATTGTAGGGTGATCCATCATCTTCCAAAAACAAGCTGTAGCATATCTAACTGCGAGTAGTAATTGTGTTTTATCAGTGGGCTCTCTGTGCCAATATCCTTCTGTGGATTGTAACCTGGTAGAATGCTATGGGTTCTGGGGGTAGGTTAATATGAAATGGGCTCACCAGAAGCCTCTGAGCACATATACATATAAAACAAAACCATAAAATTATAAAAAGTAAACTTTTCTCAAACATAAACACTTCACCATTATCTATCATCCACCATTAGTCAAAAGGGCTATGTCTACACTAGCAAAGTTTAGTCGCCTTAACAAGGTCGACTTTAAGTCGACTTAAAGTCGACCTAAAGTTGACCTTGTTAAGTCGACCTAACAGAGTGGCAATACTTTAAGTCGACTTAATTCGACCTTGTTAAGTCAACCTAATGGCTTTAAGTTGACTTAAAAAGGTCGATTTAGCACTAATCCCCATCCACACTGGCTTTCAGTCGACTTAAGAAGTCGACTTAAGGCTTAAGTCAACCTCAGAGGAGTTGTTATTAAGTTGACTTAAAGAAGGGCTTAAGTCTACTTAATAAAAGCCCAGTGTGGATGCGGCTCTGTTTAGGTTAATTTAAGCCTCCTTAAGTCGACCTAATTTGCCAGTGTAGACATACCCAATCTGATTGAAAAGCTAAGTCTCATAGGCTATGTCTACACTTGTTAAATTAAGTTGACTTTGTTAAGTTGACTTAACAAAGTTGACTTTAAGTCGACCTCATTAAGTCGACCTAGAGCATCTATACTAGACACTTAAGTTGACTGGCAGGGGCTAGGTTGACCTAGGTGTGGTGCATTGTGGGAAATGTGACATGTGGCAGTGGAGAAGTGCCCTCCTCCCCTACCCCTCCTATAAAAGAGGAAATGAGCTCAGCACCTTCCCCATTGTGCCTGGCAACATGGAAGCTGAGCAGGTCATGGACCAGACTCTTCTCCAGAGATTTGTCAGGCAGCTGCGTGACACCTGCCAGCTATTTGCAAGGCTTCTTATGCTGTGGAGCAGGCTTCCCTGGCAACCCACCAGCGCTGAGGCAGATGACAGCCTGCCCTCCACCTGGCTGCCCCAGTGAGCTGCCACACTCACAGAAATGCGCTCCGTGCCTCGTCGCCTCTGAGCACGTGCATCCAGCAGCGACTGGTGGGAGTGGATTGTCCTGACCACCTGGGATGATGACCAGTGGCTCCAGAACCTCAGGATGAGCAAGCGGACCTTCCTCGAGCTGATCCACGAGCTCACCCCGGTTCTGCAGTGCACAGACACCCGACTTTGACCCGCCCTGCCTGTAGAAAAGTGAGTGGCCATTGCCTTATGGAAGCTGGCAACCCTGGTCTCCTACTGTTCTGTGGCCCAGCAGTTTGGCATCGGGAAGGCCACCATGCGGACCTCCCTCATGCAGGTTTGCAGGACAATCAACGAGGTCCTGCTAGCCCGCCTCATCACCCTGGGCAACCTGAATGAACTCCTCGATGGACTTGCTGGACTCAGCTTCCCCAACTGTGGGGGCATTGTGGATGCCACCACATACCCATCCAAATCCCGGAACACTGTGCCAGGGACTATGTCAACCACAAGGGGTACTACTCCATGGTCCTATAGGCCCTTGTGGACCACCGCGGGATCTTACAGAACATCTATGTGGGCTGGTCAGGGAAGGTGCACGACTCATGTATCTTGCGCAACTCCGCCCCGTACAGGTGCATGCAGGAGGGCACCTTCTTCCCCGACCACACCATCACCATCAGGGATGTGCAGGTGCCCATCCTGATCCTCGGGGATGCCGCCTACCCCTTGCTCCCCTGGCTGATGAAGCCATACACAGGCCTCATGGATGACAGCAGGGACCTCTTCAATTGGAGGCTGAACTGGTGCTGCAGCGTCGTTGAGCGTGCCTTCAGACTTCTGTAAACTCGCTCCAGGGCCCTCCTGACCTGCCTGCAGCTCGGCGAGAGCAAGTTCCCAGAGGTTGTCAGCATGTGCGGTTGCCTGCACAACCTCTGCGAGCTGTGGAGGGAAAGGGTCCCCCACATCTGGGAGGCCGAGGCGGAGTGGCTCGCCATGCAGTACGAACAGCCCGACGACACTCTGCCCTGGACGCAGTGGGCCCAGCGGCAAGCACAGGTCATCCAGGATGCGTTGAGGGCCCACTTGCTCAGCGAGGAGCGCTGAGAGGTGGGCCTGATACCAGGCCCTGTCACCTCCACCACCCGCCCATACCTGCCCCCCCCACTCCTCCACCCCCGTCTCCCCCCCATCCCCAAACCAATGAAAACCACAACAGAATGTATAATGGTGTACAAGGTTTTTATTCAGAGGGGGGGAACCAGGGGTTGGGAGCTGTGGGGCTTGGGGGGAGTAAAGAGGGTCAGGGGGTGAGAGGGGGTTTAGAGAGAGTGAAGAGGGTTGGGGGGAGTGGTTAGTGCTAATGGCTTTGGAAGGTGGGTTCCGGGCTTGCAGACATCAGCCCTGTGACCTGGTCCACCGGTGAGGACGGCTGCTTCTGGGGTGCAGGGCAGGGCCCCGAGAGAACAGGCGCTCCAGGGACTGAGTCTACCACTCCATAAGGTCGAGCATTCACTCAAGCAGCCTCTGCTCAACCCTCCGCTGTCCCTGATCACCCCTCCGGTGGGCATCCTCCTGCTTCTGCCGGGCTGTCAGACATGCTTCCGTCCACTCACTGACATGGATCAGGTTCTCGAGGAGCTTGTCCTGCGAGCGCAGGGCCCTCCTCCTCCTCCTGGTCGGTGCTGGTGGGGCCCCGGGAGTGCCGTGTGTCAAAGGCACAGGGTCTGCTGGGGAGAAGCAAAGAACAGAGTAGTTTGGTGTGCAGCCTGACAGCAGCTGCAGTCCCCTGACCATCGCCCTGCTTCCCAATCCCTGTCCCCTTCGTACACGCCGGCATGCTCTGCCGCCCAGATTGGGTATGGTGCCCATGGTGGTGACCTGCAGGCAGCCCTGCGTTAGGGGTCTCTCCTGAGGCCACATGCCACCGGTGTTGGGTGCAGGCTGTCTAGCCTTGGTGCTTCCACCTACGGTCCCTCACCCCATCTCCAGACATGGCACCGCTCGGCTCCCCCCCCGCCACACAGCCCCCAGCCCTTCTGTCTCTGTGGGAGGCCCTCCGCACCCCCCCCCCAACCCTGCCTGTCCCTGGGCCATGTTCCCCTGCAGTCCCTGTATAGTTAAGATGGCACAAATATATTTTGAAAGTAAAATTTCAAATGATATAGTTTCAGATGCTTCAATAACACCCAGATATATTGCATCTATTTTCTTCCATACACCCACTAACTTTGCAAAGTTTAACCCCCTCCCTCCCAAATCTCTGTTTTTTGTTGTATCCTTTTTCAGTACCAGAGCCTCAGGAAGGGATGTTGATTTTATAGTATTAGTTGGCCACCTGCGACAGCTAATCTATTTCGGCATAGAATTATAGTGACATCTCAATTTGCCCTTCACATTTGAAATTCTTTCACTTACGAAATTGAACCAGCAACAGATGCATTAATCAGAACTTTAGCAATAGTATCTAACTTTCTGATAGTTTTGAGTGTTCTTATTTTTTTCTTTGCACCTGATCAATATAAAGGCATAAGTTTGGCACATGTATTTGTTGTGCCACCAACTTTGATTCAAGCTATATATCATTGACCATTTTCTCCCCTTCCTTCCTTTGGTAATTTATCGTTAGAAAGATGTTTCTTATCTAATTTTTTAAAGTTTTGATTAAGCTTCAACAGAATTGCAGAAGCAATTTATTGAACAGTGTCCATTCAAGACAAAATTCATTCAGAATTGCTATATGCCACAGTATTTGATCCCCTTGCCCCTTAAAATGGAAAAGGCCAAATTAAACATAACTACAGGACTATGGGCATGAATTTTGTTTTATGTTTCCCATTTTGCAGGAGAAGAGTACCAGGGCAACCTAAATAATGCAAAGCAGTACTTTAACCCAGTGCATTAGCCAATGGCCAGATGGTTTTCTGATGGATATCAGAGTAGCTACATTTCTACCAGCTGAGGATTGGTACATTATTAGGGCTGCGCATGCCATTTTGGGGGGATGTAGATGTACCTTATCCAATCATCAGGCATCATATTGGGGAAAGAGAAAATAGCAGAGGAGAAAGGGAGATCCTAAAGAGGTAGAATAGAAGATTGGTGAGAGAAGGACCTGGTAAAAAAGCTAATAAGTGGGGGGGGGAAAAGACTGGAAGGAGGAGGAGAGGGACTGCCAGGTAAAGTCACTGATTTGAAAGGTTTGTGATGTGAAAAGTTTCCTAGTAAAGATTTCCCTGGTGATACATTCTTTTGTAACATGTTGGCTGGTTTTGACCTATTCCATTAATGGAATTTAACATTTTATTTCTTATACGTAAGACTAATACCAGACTCTGTCTCACAGGTTCAGGGCAACTGTGTTGCTGATTTAATTAATAAAACAGAAATAATTCCAGAAAAGCTGCACAGCACGAGAACTACTCCTCAAGCCCATCTACCTGTAGTATTTTATTTTAATACATATAAAGTACTGTATTAGTAGGGATATCCTTTTTTCTCCATCTTTCTGTGTACAAATAGGAAGCAGTTGTCAAATAGATTACTATTCATCATATGCTGATTGTTTCAAAATAACGTTCTTTCCTAGAAGTATAATGCATTGGAACGTATTATCCAAATTATTCCCAATAATTATAAAATTAGAAGGTTCTGAGATACCATGAAGACTCTTAGGCTATGTCTACACTTGCACTTTTAAGTCGACTTAGTGCGTCTGCACTTAAAATTAAAGTCAACTTAAAGGGGAACTTACAAAGTCGACCTAGAGCATCCACACTGGATGCTCTAGGTCGACTTTGTGGGGCTAGGGGGACCTTGGGCAAATCCATGGTGGCAGGGGGGGCACCCCTTGTGTGCAATGGGGCAAAGGGGGACAGGGATGCTGGCAGGGCAGAGCCCTGTGTGTGACACTGTCTGGATTTAGGGAAGCATTTATGATATTATTTTCAATGGATATCTCATAAATGCTATACTCCATAAGAACTATGTCATGTTTGGTATCAACAGAAAGGTAGTAATTTGCTGGGAATGATTATATAGTTTATGTCTAGGAATTCTATTTCGGTTAGAAGTTAGGAATTTGGTGTTATATTTATACTTTAACTTGTATGATTCTGTGGGAACGTCCCAGACAGGATGTCACCAACCATTGTGTCCTTAATGTTTAGGAATTTTCCAGGTAGAATGGTCCCAGGGAGTAACCTGATGAGCCATTAAGGACATAAGGAATACAAACATTGTGTCCTTA
>ML685764.1:5367316-5382698 GCA_007922175.1 Pelusios castaneus
TCATAAATGCTTCCCTAAATCCAGACAGTGTCACACCCTGCCCACATGCTCTGCCCTTTGGGGGGCATGCCAGGCTATCCCTGTGCCCCCCCGGCAGGGAGGGCATTGGTGTAGTCCTGGGGTAGCCCTAAGTCGACTTAGGGCTACCCCAGGGCCACACTGGCTTAAAAGTCGAATTAAGCCTTAAGTCTAATGAAAAGGTGGTTTTCATTAAGTCGACTTTATTTTCCTTAAGTCGACTTAAGGAAACTGTAGTGTAGACGCAGCCTTAGTTACTATGATATTGAGTACAATATAAAACTTAGGACATTTTGTAGATTTTTAATATTGACCATTACATGGGCTATCTATAGATTGCCTGTTCTGTGGTCTCATCCATAGATGTCAGATGGTTTACTCAAGAGATAGAGTATAATGGGCATTGAGCTGCAATATAAATAATATAAGTACATACCAAAGAGCAAAAGATCAGAGGATAGCCATGAATGTGAACTTAATAAAGTTTTCAGCTCTTTTAGCTCCAAAGTAAATGGCTGTAATGCAGAACAAGGCGTAAGGATTAGGAATTGTCCCCAAGAGAACTGATGACTATTACTCTTACTAAATTTTTTCCCCTGTTAGTTATTTTACTACATCATAATGTACTGTTTTAGTCTCTTTCAGGTGGGAATTTTGATCAGAGCTGACACTGGCAACAGAACAGAACATGCACAATGACATTCCTTCCATCAAACAACAGCCAGTAGCTTGTAAAATTTGGCGAGTTAAAGGAACAGCATTTGTGTAACTCTGCTGAGCGTCATAGGAAGTCACCACCCAGGCTACTACATATAAGGACATGGTTCCGCTGGAAGCAGGATGCCTGTCTAAAAAAATTGAAACTTTCTGAACATTCCCAGATTACATCTGTAGTTTGTCCAGCAAACAATTGGCCTACACATTTCCCTAAAATGTGGAGATGCTTTAGTTGTGCAATCATGCCTTGGCTGATAGTAGGCTTCCTGTGAAATCTGTAAATCATCAGTACTGAGATAACCAAAGAACTTAGCAGCATTATTTAAGTTAGAAGTATTTAGAAATATGTCCCCAGTAGAGCTTCTTATTTATAGCCTATCCCTACTTTTATTTCTCTAGAGTGAATTAATGCAGCCATATACAATATTCCAGCTGTTGTGCTGGACTGGAAATGAACAGTGAATTAAGAGATGGCCAGTACAATGAGAGAATAGTAATGGTCTGAGGGCAGCCTGACATTCATAGGTAGCATCTGTAGTTTGTTTTTCCAAATGAACTAGTTAAACTCCATCTTGTCAAAGCCTCATCATGTTAGAGGCTCTTAAAAGAAGAAAGCTAAGAAACGGATGGCCTCATTCTAATTCTGACTTCACAATCTCAGCTGGAACTAATTGCCATTCTTCTTTTCAGTCTCACGAGAGAGGCTGATGAGGAAATAGATGCTGACTTATGCTCTCACCCCTAAAGGCAAGTCTGATATGGGGGAAAAGAGCATGCTGAGAGTCTGGGGGGATGTCTGTACTGCTGCTGCCCAGGCATCCCTGTAGAGGGCTTCAGTGTTGTCAATCTGGAACCTTCCACTAACACTCAATTAAAAAAAAAAAGAATTACAAGCATAAAAATTCAGCTTCACAGACTGAGTGAAGGGCTAGGAGGAGCTTTCACTAGAGGGTGCTGGCTCTTCAAGAGTAAAATGTGATGTACATTTTTAAAGTGGGCAGGTCTACCATCATTCCTAAGCACTAGTACTCCAGAAGGAGAGAGAGAAAACACACCATCAGAGATTCACTGTCTTGAGTGGTTGAAATGGAACCAAGGTGACTGGCCAATTGAAAAGATAACAGTGACTCATGGACAAGTTTGTTCCCACCACTTCTGCTGCCCCAGATATTGCAGTAACAAATCATATGGCTCTGACACTTGGGGCAATGTAGCGCTTAGCGAACATGCTACCTATGCTGATGGGAAAGTTTCTCCTCTCATCGACATGGTGCTGTCTATGCTGGGAGTTCGGCTGGTTTAACTCTGTCACTTGAATATGGATTTTCCACAGTACTGAAAAATGTTGTTATATGTTTATAGTGTAGATCAGGTCCAAGAAACCTAACTAGTTCCACTGTGCTCTTTGTCATTCTGCATTAAGGCCTTGATTCAGGAAGGTACACCCATTCAGGACAGTGCTTAGCCCGGTGCTTACCTCCCATTGAAGTCAATAGGTCTTCAGCATGTGTTTAGAGTTCTATGTGCGCATAAGTAACCACACATTTTGGGATGCAGTGGCGTACTGAGGCTGTCTGGAGGGGGGTGCATTAGGTGGGGGTACAAGGCATGGGGGGAGGCAAATGTGATTTGGCCCTTGGGCACCAGACAGCCTCTGCCAGGCTGCAGGAGGGTGCCAGGAAGGCCCCACACTGGGGCCAGATTAGAGGGGTCCCAGGCCAGGCTGCCCAATTTTGGGGCACCAGTGCCTCCCCTGCCCTCCCACCGCATAGGCCAGCGGCAGTGGGGTGGCCACACCACAGACCCCAGTGCGGGGGAAGGGCGGGGCCAAAGGCCATGCCACCCTCCCTCCGCTGTGGAGCAGCATTGCTGGCTGCCCTCCCCCCAGCTGTCTGACCCACCCCAGGGGGCAGAGAGTGGGCTGGCGTGTGGCTGCTGCTTTTGGGGGCAGACCTGGAGAGGGCCCATTCAGCAGAATTCGGGCCACTTTGCCCCCACTCTCCCCTCTCCCAGCATTCAACTTTCAGCTTAGGCATCATGTAGTTCTTCCAAATAAATAGCAACATGAACAGGATCTGCTTCTTTTCCCCATGTATTTTCAGAAGCAGTGTGCAATTTCACTAATGTATGACCTGTTACTCCAGTTTTGTGCTAGTGTAATGTCGCTGAGTCAGTCAAATTATTTCCACATAAAACTAGTATATTGTTATGGTGAATCAGGCCTTTTTATTTCCAATCTTTTTAATAATATTTTCTTTTCTTTACTGAATATTTGAATTCTTGGTTGTGTATCTATTACCAGGCACAATAAAAACACCCCCTTTATCTGAGGCTATCATACTGTTGAGGAAGCAGCATGAACTCAAGAAACTTTAATATTAAAAAAGTAAATTTTCACAACCATTTTTTCTTGTACTGCATATTAGGATGACTCATTATAGCCTTTTTTGTCAACAACAAGAAAATTCCTCAGAACATTCCTTATGCATGAACCATCATAGGTGAATTCTGAGAGGATGGGCATGACATCTGAAAGATCATTTTCCAAGATTTGTGGTAAAGACTTGGATTTCACCCGTGATTGACCTTGCTGTCAGGATAATCTGGACATATTTAACATAACTATTCCTAGAACAGTTTGTGTATTCATTTGTACACAAGAGTTTTCCACTACCACCTCTTGCATCTCCCCACCCAGAATTATAACACTAAGTTACATTTTGAGGAAAGGCTGCAGGGTCTACTCTCTTTCTGGCAAGACCAGCCTTCAATGGACATGGGCCGGATTCCAGGGCTTTCTTCTCTCCAAGAAAGAAAAGCCTTTGTGGTAGGGCAAAGGCACAATCTTTAAGAAAGAAAAACTATCTAAGGAATCCCCTTCACTACCAGAAACAATCATATAGGAAATGGAAAAGTTACTACGCTGTCTTTTCTTTCCCCCACTGCATTATATTCCCTCTCCCTAAACCAGTAATTACTTTTTGAAAAAGAGAGGTAGGGCTTCAAGGCTAATTCCCTTTTCAAAAGGGAGACCTGGGTGCTGGCTCATTTTCCATGTGGGAGATTGAGGGGCTAGTCTTTTGATGTATCCTCATGGCTAGAGCACACCCATTTTCCTTCCTGGTGCCTGATTTTTCCAGTTACCTGTGCCAACCTGATTCCACTGCCTGTGATCCCACTTCAAATATCAATGATGTTGATCCATCTTGACTGTTGCACTTGAATGTGTATTATGACCTTTGAGCAGTAGCATGCTACCCCTTTTGAGCCTAGCAGCTAATCAACATTTGGGACCCTGCAAGTCGTTTCTGCTAGGAGAAGAAATTGATGATAGAGCCAAGTAACTTCTGTTTTCCTAAACACAGTGGGAATCAAATCACAGGAAACAATTCCTTTGCCTGCTGTTCCAAATCTGCCTTTCTAGCCAGCACTCTGCCCAAAATGCTTTCTCTCTCATCTTTCTCATAGGGCCAAGTTACCAGCATTTTTGTTACTGTCTGCTTCAGTCTCCTCTAGCTCCTTTTCTCACACACAAAGGAAAACCATTCCATCAGTAAAAGGCCTAGGCCCTACATATGCTGTCAGTGCCCTGGGAAAACCCCATGGGCCCCATGACCCAGCATCATCTCAAACTTTCCATGTGCCTGTTTTGAGCACTAGTGCTATTATTTCATTTACTTCTTTATGTATAATCTGACTGAGAGGCGGCAATCACATCCAACCCATAATAACAAGCATGTGCTTAGTTTTGGTCACTTGATCAAGTTTCAATCAATATGATTTGTTTAAAACATTCTGAAGATATAGAGCAAGCTTGTCCAACCTACAGCTTGCGGGCCGGACTCTGGCCCCAAAAGAGCTGTGCTGGTGCCTGAGAGCTGAGGCCTGGCCAGGGCCTTTTTAAATCTCCTGCCCTGTGCACGCCTATGCATGTGACCCAAGGTGGGCTACCTGGCAAGGGAGAAAACTAGAGGGGCTGGATCCAGCCCCTTTGGGCAAGGTAAGCTGGGTGGGTGGGTAGCTTGCAGTGCGTCAGGGGGCGGGGGAGGTTTGGGAGCTGGTGCATGGTGGAGGGGCAGAAGGAGTCAGAGATTTGGGACTGGGGAGGCGGTGCAGGCTGGGATCGGGCCAGGAGGCAGTGCAGTGCTGGGGATGGGGAGGGATGAGGCCAGGATTGGGGCAAGGGAGGCCAGCACAGGGCCCTGGGGGTGGCACAGGGTGAGGATCAGGCCTGGTGGGGCGGTGTGGGGCTGAGGAAGTGGTGTGAGGCTGCAAAAGAGGTCAGAGGGGCAGTTTGGGGTGGGGAGGGTGGAGCAGGCCAGGGAAGGTGCTAGGGGAGCAATGTGAAGCTGGGATTGGGTCCCTGGGGGTAGTGCTGGGCCAGGATCAGGGTGGGGGGCAGTGCAGGGTAAGGGAGTGGGAGGCGTGGGATTGGTATTGGAGCTAAGGGGCAGGGCAGGGTAGGGTGACAGAGCGGGGCTGAGTTCAGGCAGGGGGCGTGACATGAGGGTGGTGGCATTAGCGTGGAGGGAGGCTGGGAAAGGGTCCAGTGGGAGGGCCGGGGGACAGGATCAGGCTGAGGAAGGAGATGGCAGCATTAGGCCCAGATCGGGGCAGGGGGTGGTTCAGGGCTGGGGAGCCAGCTTAGGGGGAAGGGTTGGGGGAGCTGACCCAGCACAGGTGGGGGGCAGGTATCAGGAGCCAGTGATTTTTTTGGGGAAAGAAAGCAGTGGGGCTCACACTCAGGGGCACTGCTCCCCTGCCCTCCTACCCCACCCTTTCCACCCTACCCCTTCTCACCATCCCTTCCCTGCCTTGCCAGGCTCCCCTACCACACCACCTCTGTCCTCCCTACCATCCCTCCTCTGCCCTCTCCTTGTTCCCCACACTCTCTCTTGCCACCCCCCCCCCCTTATCTAACCAAAATTTGCTCACCGGCCCACTGAGTGAGAAAAGAATTGAAACGTCGCCCCGCATCCAAAAGAAATATTAACATAGAGTGCATTATTTTTCCTATAAAGAAAATCACACTTGTTTTTCTTTTTCTAAAAAAAGGCAAACACATTGATATGCAGTGAATCTTCCATGACCTGAGACTGAGACTGTGATTAATGGAAGACATTCTTTCCAACATCCAACCCATCCCTTTTATGTGACAACTGTTTTACTCTTTGCTTAGGCATTTCCCGAAAGTCAATTTTTTTTAAAGTTCACAGCCCTGTGCATAATCTTACAATGCCACCAGATGATTTTCAATTATTCCAAGGAGTGCCTTGTTAAAACTTTGTCTCCATTACCTGTTCCAAACAGATCTAGTCCAAAGGGGTAGCCGTGTTAGTCTAGTTCAGCAAAACAAAAAAGGGGATGTCTACACTTAGAAAGTTAAGTCGACTTTAGTAAGTCGCCTTTATTAAGTCAACTTTAAGTCGATGTAGAGAGAGTACACTAGACTCCTAAGTTGACTTAAGGCAGAATTTATCAATTCGACATAGAGAGCCTACACTAGACTCTTAAGTCGACTTGGGGGGGAGATGGAGGGGTGCATTGTGGGAAGTGTGGCAGCAGAGAAGGTCTCCTCCCCCAGCCACGCCTTCAAAAGAGGAAGTGAGCTCAGCCCCTTCCCATTGTGCCTGGCAACTTGGAGCCTGAGCAGGTCATGGACCAGCCTCTTCTGTGCTTTGCCAGGCAGCTGCGCAACACCTGCCAGCTAGTGGTAAGGCTTCTTCGGCTGTAGAGCAGGCCTGTCTGGCAACCCACCAGCATGGAGGAAGATGACAGCCTGCCCCCCGCCTTCCTGCCCCAGCAAGCTCCTGCGCTCACAGGGTGCATCTACACTTTCAAATTAAGTTGACTTACGTTTGCTTAAGTCGACTTAATTTAATATGCGTCTACGCTACATTTTCCTTAAGTCGACTTAAGCAGCAGCTTAAAAATTAAAGTCGACTTTATAAAACCTCATTTAAGTCAACTTTACTGGCTAAGTCAACTTTATTAAATCGACTTAGCCAGTGTAGATGCAGATTAACCCTAAGACGACTTTAAGTTGACTTAAAGGGCTTCAGGGCTCCCACACTGCCCTCCCTGCCAGGGTGGCTGGCACAGGCAGAGCCTGGCGTGCCCCCCCACAGGGCAGAACACAGCCCTACCCACCCTCCTCCTATGCCCTGCCAGTGTCCCTGTCCTGCTCAGCCCCCATTGTATCCAGGTACAATAGGGCAAATGCTGAGCCCCCTGGGACTTGACAAGGGGAGCCCCCTGCCACTGTGGACCAGTCCCAGGTCCACCTAGCCCCTACAGGTTGACTTAGGCATCCAGTGTGGACTCTCTAAGTCAATTTGGCAGGGTCCCCTTTAAGTTGACTTCATTTTTGAGTGTAGACATGCTAAGTCAACTTCAATTAACAAGTGTAGACATAGCAACAGCATTGCGCTCCGTGTCTCATCCCTTCTGGGCACGTGACGCCCACAGCGACTGGTGAGAGCAGATCGTCCTCACCACCTGGGATGATGACCTGTGGCTGAAGAGCTTTAGGATGAGCAAGTGGACCTTCCTCGAGCTGGTCTGCGAGCTCAACCCAGTTCTGCAGTGCATGGACTCCTGACTCCGACTCACCCTGCCCATAGACAAGCGAGTGGCCATCGCTGTGTGGAAGCTGGCAACCCCGGACTCCAACCGCTCTGTAGCCCAGCAATTTGGCATCGGGAGGGCCACCATGGGGACCACCATCATGCAGGTCTGCAGGGCGATCAACCGGGTTCTGATATCCCGCCTTGCCACCCCAGGCAACCTGTATGAACTCCTTGCTGGCCTTACCCGTCTTGGCTTCCCCAACTGTGGGGGCATTGTGGAGGCCACCACATCCCCATCCATGTCAACTGCCAGGGGTACTACTCCGTGGTCCTGCAGGCCCTCGTTGACCACCGCAGAATCTTCCAGAACATCTATTTGGGCTGGCCGGGGAAGGCGCATGATGCACGGATCCTGCGCAACCCCACCCTGCACAGGCGCATGCAGGCAGGCACCTTCTTCCCCAACCACACCATCACCATTGAGCATGTGCAGATGCCAGTCCTGATCCTCGGGGATGCCGCCTACCCCTTGCTTCCCAGACTGATGACGCCATACATAGGCCACATGGATGCCAGCAGGGACCTCCTCAATTGGAGGCTCAACCGGTGCCACAGTGTTGTCGAGCATGCCTTTGGCCGTCTGAAGACCCACTGCAGGGCCCTCCTGACCTGCCTGCAGCTTGACGAGAGCAGCCTCCCGGTGGTCATCAGAGAATGCTGTTGCCTGCACAACCTCTGCGAACCACAGGAGAAAGGTTCCCCCACGTCTGGGAAGCTGAGGCCAAGTGGCTCGCTGTGCAGTACGAGCAGCCTCATGACACCCTGCCCCAGACTTAACGGGTCCAGCGGCAAGCACAGTTCATGCGGGATGCGCTGAGGGCCCACGTCGACAGTGAGGAGCACTGGGAGGGGTTGGGGGAGTAAAGAGGTTCGGGAGTGTGAGGGGGGTCAGGGTGGGTGAAGAGGGCTGGGGGGAGGGGCTGGTGCTAGTGGCCTCTGGAAGGCAGGTCCCAGGCTTACAGATATCTGCCCCGGGTCCTGGCCCACCGTTGAGAAGGGCTGCCTCTGCGGCACTGGGCGGGGCCCTGAGAGAACAGGTACTCCTCCAGGAGCTCCAGGGACTGGGTCTGCCGCTCCTTGAGGTCGAGCATGCATTCGAGCAGCCTCTGCTTGCCCCTCCACAGCCCCTGCTCGACCCTCCAGTGGGCATCCTCCTGCTTCTGCTGAGTGCTGGCCTCCCCCTGCTCCAGCCCCACAGTCTCGTCCCCCGAGCCCTCCTCCTGGTCATTGTTGAGGGAGGGGGGCTCGGCAGCATTGAGGGTGTGGGCTGGCAGGCTGCCGCTCACCTGGCCCAGGAAGGCATCCGGCTGCTGGTAATACCGGCAGCTGGTGGGGGCTAACCCCGTCTGGAGCGTCTCCTCCTGGACCTTTTAGTAGCCCTGGCGGAGGTTCTTGATCTTGACCTGGACCTGCTTGGTGTCCTGGGTGTGGCCCTTGGCAGCCAGGGCCTGGGAGATGGAGGCATACACCTCCTGGTTGCAATGGCTGCCTCACAACTGAGAGCTGACTGCCTCATCCCCCCCATATGGCCAGCAGGTTGAGGATTTCCTGGTGTTTCCAGGATGGGGCCCACCTGCAGCACTAGCTCTGCTCTGCCCTGCTACCAAGCAGCAAGTCTGGCCAGCTCTGGGGAGCAGGGTGGTCAGGGGTGAGTCCTGCCCTGTGGTTGGCCAGGGCAGGCTCTTCCTGTGCTGGGAACTCTGGGAGGGAGGTCAGGGAGGAAGGTCTGGAGGCCATGAAGGTCAATTTAGGGCTACTCTGTGTCTACACTGGCTTAGGTCGACTTAAGCATTAGGTTGACCTAAAAGGAGGTGTTATTAAGTCGACTTAACTTTTCCTTAAGTCGACTTAACAAAGACTGGCACTTTGGAAGGGGTGCTCCCCCTGTCACCATGAACCAGTCCCAGGTCCACATAGCCCCTAGAAGTCGATTTAGGCGTCCAGTGTGGACACTCTAAGTCAATTTGGCAAGGTCCATTTTAACTTGACTTAATTTTATAGTGTAGACATGCTAAGTCGACTTAACAAAGTCAACTTAAAGTGTTGTGTCTAGAGGTGGTAAGGCAACGCAGCGGTCACAGAGGTCACATGTTATACAGGAGAAGGCTGAGCTGGTGTGTTTATTATCCCGGTGGGCTCCTCAGTGTAAGCGTGGACAGACCTGAGGTTCCTTAGCGAGGGGCAGCAGTTAGGCCTGAGTCGCCTTCCTGCTTACAACCGCGGCCCGAGATGCCCTGATTGGCCCCAACTAGCTAGCTCCTCTGCGGCTTGGCTAGTCCTGGGATTAAGAACCCTGTGGTGTGTGTGCATCGTAAGTGGCAGTCCGCCCCAGGTAGCTCCTCTGTGACTTTCCTGAGTTTGGCATATGGACTGCGACTTGACCCTGTCCCAGGCCTAGTTATATACCCCATGGACTCATGCTATTGTCCCTGACAATGGGTGTCTTGGTCTGGGGCGTTATCTTACCTGGTATGGTCAGCCTGAGCACAACGTTTTGTTATTACAGTAACACAGGCGGTTGGTCTCGGTGTTCCTTGGGTGTCCGCCCATGCCCAGCACAATGAAGCTGAATCATCACTATAACCCACAAAACATACATAGAAGAGGCCCCCCAACCCGCCCATTGCTATTTCGGCGATGTGTCCTGGTGTCGTTTGATTGGCAAGAGAGGTCACGTTCCCGAGTTCCAAAGCCGCCGCTGCCGCACTTGTCAACAGTGGCAGGCCCAGCAGGATCCAAACCATCAGAGCCAGGCCAAGATGATATGAATGGACACGTCGTCGGCTGCATCCACTTCCATTTCTGCAAAGCATGCTTAAATTTACTTAGCAGTTTTCGCGACCACCTGGACCCGTCAGTAAGATGTGTTTTAACTTCCTTATTACAAGATTCCTCCCTCATTTAGCCTCAAGTTAGCATCAGTATTATGGAAAGTGAATATAATCTCCCTTTTCATACTGTAAATTCTTGATATCAGAAATTCTGAATGGATACATTTACACTAAATAAATAAACTCCACAGAACATTGATTTTTCTGCTTTATTAATACTATTTATTATTTTTTGTGGCCAATATACTGGAACTTTTCCTGCAAGGGTCTTTGGTAGGTTGATTACCACTAGGGCAAATAAAATTGCATTTAAAGGTCAAATTCTGCCCTTAGGTGTGTGTAGTTGCCTTTGAAGTCATTGGGCACTATAAAAGGGAATCTGATAATGACTTAATAAAAAACATTGAGAGTTGAAAGCTTGTATCCTAAAACCATATGTGTATGTGAACGCAAACACGCACATGCCTATACCTGCATTCATGCTAATGTGGAATGGAAACTTTGTTGTCTAAATCTGAGCAATAAAAAGGAGGGGGAAAATACTCATGAGTTAGCCCTTTCTGGAAAGTCTCAGAGACAAGTAACACCAGCTCTTTAATGAAACTCACTATTCATGAGTAGCAGGAGTTCAGAAAACGCCAGTAAAGAAATCCACGTTACTGACAAGAGCATAAAATATTTCCACCCTTCTTTTGCTCACTCTGGCTTCAGCCATATGGAATTCCTTCACTGCCGAAACTCCTTCACTGGCCAGGAATAGGAGCCCTCCTCTGCAGGGCTGTAAGTAAGTCCCCTCCCTCCATCTCTGTAAAGGAATGCATTCAACAGTACCTAAGAGCAGAAAAGAGAAGACCACCCAAAGTGGTCCTTGGTTTATACATGTTACTGGGTACAAACCATCCCTCGCTGTCTGTAAGCAGTTGGAATTCTCTGAATTGTTTCCAAGTCTTAACTGCATTGTAACCCTGGAGGCAAAGAGGCTGGCCTTTGCTCCCCATTTAATGCTTAAAAGCTTCCTAATGAAATCCATCTTTTCACCATCATGAGCCTTGCTGGTTTAGGGAATTAGACTCACAGGAATATATTTGTATCTTATTGTAAGCAGAAGTTTTTCTTTTGAATGTTTATTATTGGTATATAGTAGTATGGTAATTTACAGAAACAACCAATTAGACAGCATCCCTGGAAAGAGGATTGAATCAGCGTGTGTATGCCTGCTTATTGGTGAGAAACCATAATGGGAAAATTACGTTTAAAATTTGGTCAAAGTGCTTGCTTTTTAGACAAGGGAGAGAACATAGTTCTTTTAGAGTGTATATTAATAGTCTCTCCTTATTTCTATGGCATGTAATGAGGAAGACTAGAGAGTAGAATGTGGGGAAAGGAGAAGAGCTGCCAACCAAGGCTCCATAGAATGTGTGATGCAGAAGTATGATAAAGTGTGACCCTAAAGGGGCTTTTATGGTTTGAAAAATGTTCTGCAGCAACCCTCAGGTTTGGGAGAACAAATCTAGATTTGTTGTAGTGAAAGGAAGACTGTTACGTTATGAACACAGTGTCAATCAAAGTAAAATTCATTCTGTAGTATAACTCATGGAAAGGGCTGGAGTAAAAGCAAGTTTGGAGTGAAGGTAGTTGAACTCCCTTTATCAAGGGTGGGTCAAAATATGAGCCCTAACTTAAGAATAGGTCTATTCTTTCTCAGTTTACATCCCATGCATTCCTACCGACTTCAGCAGGATTGCATAGGGTATAAATCGGTATTAGAATTTAACCTATTGTTTGCAAACCAGACTTTCAGAATGGAAGCTTTTATACAAACTTCAGCAGAAGCATTTGGGTCCCTTATAGCAAACATTTTTTATTCAAACTTCGCATGAGATGCACTTTAAAATATCTTCTTTCTGCCCCAAGATGTAAAATTTCAATAGAATGTAAGAGGGATGAAATTAATGGGACTGTATAGCATGTATGTGCATGATCACCCTTCTATTTGCTTTTGGACAAATTTATAGAATTCTATAACGGACAAAATTCTCTCAAATTCTACATAATGATTAAAAATAGATGGAAATATTATTTTCTATTAAATTCTATAGAGCTATTTCATATGTGACTGAACATATGAGAAAAGGTTTCTTTAGCTTTTTGCTCTGTCATTGCCTAGAAATGCAGTATATGTTAAATATAGTCAGAACTGTTTCAAATCTCAGTGAGCATCTGCCAAAAGAAATGAGGTATTGGCATATTTGTTGTTTTTATTTTCAGATGAATTGATATCGTACAGAAAGCTGACAGCATTACTTTAATTCTTGCTGTCTTAAAGTAGTTTTCAGCCTATGTAAACAATTAAATTTTACTGAAGATCTGTGTATCTTGACCGGGCGCTGATAAACAGATGTTTGAGAGAGTACAGAAATCGAGTCCCTGTGATCAGCTTGTATTTAACAGAACTGAACGTTTTCAGCATACTTGAAAGAAAGACAAACATTTTAGGATCTGTCCCTTTCAAACTTCTCCCTCCCCCTCTGCCTCATCCCCTCAGAACCCCCCACAAAGAAATGGCAGGCATTATAAGGATAATGAATGAAGACAGCACTGAATAATATTTGCACAGATAAGAGAATCTGGAAGATAAACAACAGATTAATGCAGCCAAAGAGAGATATTTTAGTCTGGCGGGCAAAGCCCGGCCCAGATGGACTGAGAATTAAATAATCAATAAATAACAGGGACAGATTCTCAATTAGCTTAAATTGTCATAGCTGTCTTGGACTCAGTGGAGCTCTGATACTTTACACCACCTGAAGATCAGCCTCAGAGTGGCTGTATTTGTACTTAACTCAGCTAATGAAAAAGTCAGGGAATAAATGCTGTCTTTTAAAAAAAATTATAAACAAGAGGAAATGCTTGTGTTTATATTATAGTTGATTAAACATCTTAATTATTAGGTCATCACATAAATTATCTGATGCATACAGCTATTTACTGAATGGATTTGATGAATGTTATTCAACTGGCTATAGAACTGGTTGAGTACCACAAACACCATGTGTCCTATAACTCAAGCTAATGAGAAACAGCAACATTTGCTGAGTTCTGTTGGTTAGTTTCTCTTTTCTTTGCCAAGTTTGAGAATGACAGCAGCCTCAGAAGAAGTAGTGCCCTGCACCTTTCAGGTGGTGGGCTGAGTCTCCCATGCCTAGACCTGTGCTGATGACTGCCCAGGCATGGAGGACTTGGGGCTGGGTGAGTGATGAGTCCTGTTAGACCCCAAGGGATGCAACTCAGTGAGAACAGATTTCTATTCCTCAGTTCCTCAGAGGGAGCATGGCTGAAGACAGTGCTTGCTCATATGTCTACAGATGGTCTTAGCCTCTGCAAGGCAGGGCCCCAGCTGTCCACCATTGTGGGGTCTCTTCCTCACTTGGGGCCTCGGCCCCTGACCATGGTGGCCTGGGGGTTGGCTGGTGCTGGGGGCTGCGTCTACACTTGTAAATTAAGTCGATTTAAGCTTGGGAAAGGAAAATAAAGTCGACTTAATGAAAATTAAGTCGACTTTATTAAACCTAGAATTACTTCGATTTAAGGCTTAATTTGACTTTTTAAAGTCGAATTAAGCCAGTGTAGACGTGGGGTAGCCCTAAGTCGACTTAGGGTTGCCCCAGAACTACACCAATGCCCTCCCTGCTGGGGGAGGGACACAAGGGGAGCCTGGCATGCCCCCCCACAGGGCAGGGCAGAGCAGAGCCCTGCCCACCCTGCCCGTATGCCCTGCCAGGGTCCCTGTCCCCCTTTGTCCCATTGTACCTATGTACAATGGGGCAAAGGCTGAGCCCCCTGGCACCCGTGGACCTGCCCTAGGTCCCTCTATCCCCTATAAGTCAACCTAGGCGTCCAGTGTGGAAGCTCTAGGTCGACTTTGTAAATTCCCCCCAAAGTCGACTTAAAATTTAAGTGTAGACTCACTAAGTCAACTTAAATTTCCAAGTGTAGACATAGCCAGGGGGTCCCAGGGCCAAAGGCCATGCTCCAAGGCGCTCCCATCCTGGCACTGAGCCAGCTGGTCTGGCCTCGTGGGTGGGGCTGCCTGGCATATGGTGGGCCTCCGGTGAAGCCCTCCAGGGTCCCGGACCCTTGTAAGCCATGACAGAAGTTGCACTGCACACCAGCCGGCCCCACCCCTGGGGTGCAGCGAACACACACCAGCCTGCCCCACATCCAAGGGTGGACCAGCTGGCCTAAGGGGTGTGTGCAGGAGCTCTGTAGAGCCTAGCCTCTGGCTCCAGCACCCTGTCCCTCCCAGTGCCAGCAGGGGCCACCCTGGCGCCACCCAGGCCCTGGTGGTGTTGTGCTGGGCTGTGCCAGGCAGCAGAGGCCAGATCACGAAGGAGCCTTAGGTCCTGCAGTCGGGGGGCCCCTTTAGGTTGGGCCCTGGGACTACATCCCCTATAGACCCTGCATTGATCCTGTCCTGCTACAAGGAAGAGATGCAATTGCCCCAAGATGCTTTTTGTTAGATCACCTACAGACATTAGACCAGACTGCAGCTTGCCAGAGGTTTCCCCAAGGGAAGTCTGTGGCATGTCAGGCTTTTCACACCCCTTTCCTTTTCCTGAACCCTGAAAAGGTCAGCTCCAGTGGAATTCTGTTGGAGGGCTGACTTTCCATCCCTGGACCTTTACAGCAGAGACTGACCAGTACTGAATGATGAAGGGCTAACTGAGGACCCTGCCATTGTCCCACAAGCAATATCTCTACATTGGCCAGAAGAGCAGCTGAAGTGCTGACTCTGGCATTTTGCTTATCATATCCTGCTGCTTATATTTCAGTATATCCATCCTAACAAGTAATTGGCTGCGTCTACACTGGCAAATTAAGTCAACTTAAGCTTGGCTTAAGTCGACTTAATTGGCCCTGTGTCTTCATTACACTTTGCTTAAGTCGACTTAAGCAAAATAAAGTCGACTTAATTAAAATTAAGTCGACTTCCTAACACCACCTTCCTAATCGATCTAAGGCTTAAGTCGACTCTCTAGAGTCGTCTTAAGCCAGTGTAGACGTGGGGGAGCCCTAAGTCGACTTTGTCGACTTAGGGCATGGGTCCCTTCTCTTCGGGAGCGCTCAGGTCCCGGCAAGAAAGGACCGCGGGGTTTGCTTCCTTCTCCCCATGACCCGCGCTCCAGC
>ML685764.1:5387698-5398391 GCA_007922175.1 Pelusios castaneus
CAATGACACAAAGGCTGAGCCCCCTGGCACTGGGCAAGGGGTGCCCCCCTGCCACTGTGGACCTGCCCAAGGTCCCACTAGTCCCTACAAGTCGACCTAGGCATCCAGTGTGGATGCTCTAGGTCAGGGATGGGCAAAGTACGGCCAGCAGGCCATATACGGCCCGGCTGACTTTTTTATCCGGCCCGCAGAGCTGCTCCCTGCAGAACCCCACCGCTCCCTGCAGACTCCCCGGGCTGCGGCCTGAGCCCGGCCTCTGCGCTGACGCTCCCCGCCCCCAGGGCGGAGCAGGCAGGCTCAGGGCCGGGGCATGCGCCCGTGCCTGCCTGCCTGCCCCATGTGGCCGGGGCAGTGGGGTGGCCGCGGTTGGGGCAGGCTGCCGGGCTCCCACCTGCCGGCCGCCTCGACTTCCCGGCCTGGGGCCGGGGTCGGCCCCTGGTGCCGGGGTCTGCTTTGCCCTGCCGGGGCCGCATTCGGGTCCCCGCCGCCAGCGGCCTCGGCTTTTTTCTTTCTTTCTTTTTTTTTTCCTCTTCTTTCTCTTCTTCGCCTTCCTTTCTCTTCCCTTCCTTTTCTCTTCTTCGCCTTCCTTTCTCTTCCCTTCCTTTTCTCTTCTTTGCCTTCCCTTTTCTTTCCTTCCTTTTCTCTTCTTTGCCTTCCCTTTTCTTTCCTTCCTTCTCGAACTTCTTTCCTTCTCTCCACCTCTCTTTTCCTACCTTCTCTTTTTTCTTCCTTTCTCTTCCTTTCTTTCTCTTGTTTGCCTTCCTTTTTCTTTCCTTCTTTCTCTTCCTTTTTTCTTTCTCTTCTTTGTCTTCCTCTTCCTTCCTTCCTTCTTTCTCTTCCTTCTTTTCTTCTCGTCTTCCTCTTTCTTCCTTTCTTCTTTCTCTTACTTTTTTCTTTTTCTCCTCCTTCCTTCTCTTTTTTCTTTCTCTTCCTTCCTTCCTTCCTTCCTTCTTTTTTAAAAAGCTTTTTAAAAATTAATTTTAAATAAAAACCTTTCTAAAAATTAAATTTCAATTCAAAATTCATTCAAATGCAATTAATTAAACACAATTAATTAATTCTGTTCTACCTTGAATTAAACTAACCCTTTAATGTTACAAAGTTTAAATTTAATTTATATTAGTTCACACAAACGCCCCATCCATCTGCTCTTGGTCCGGCCCCCGGTCCAATATATGAACCCATTGTGGCCCACGAGTCAAAAAGTTTGCCCACCCCTGCTCTAGGTTGACTTTGTAAGGTCCCCGCCTAAGTCGACTTAAAATTTAGGTGTAGACATGCTAAGTCGACTTAGCTAAAGTCGACCTAAATTTACAAGTGTAGACATAGCCTTTCAGTGCAGGGGACCTTTCATGATCATCTGCTTTTTGCTTCCTCTTTCTCTACTCTAAGAAGATGGTGTGACAGCTCTTGTGAGTGTGACTTCACAAGCTCTTGTGACCTAAAGTGGCCAGCAGACACACACAATCTTTCCAGCAGTTGAATCATTACTCTTTCTTCTTAGCCTGGGAAAAACATGTGGTCATTGGGATATGTTTGGGATTATAACTTGGATCATGGTAATACATAATAAAGCAACGGCTTTAGATCCTGGACCAGCTTTCTGAGTTGCACGATACAAATCATACCCTATTCACCCCCAGTTTGTTTTTATAGGTTTAAATTTGAATTTTAAGAAAGACTCCTTACATTATTTAGACTGTTTAAATATGCAAACTTCTGGATCTGAGAGCTTCATCACCGCACACTTGTCCAACCCCATTTTCTTCATGTTCTTCCCTTCAGAGCCACCCATGAAACCCATCAGTGTAATCACATAGCTAGACATGACTGCTGTTAGAATTAGACATTTAGGCCTGCCTGTAAAGGCCTATGATACTATGATTTTTAAGTATATTTGTATTGCTTAGCTAGTTACCGGGATGGCAAAAAAAGAATCGTAACCACAGACCGTCTCTCACGGTGACAGTCTGGGGCCTTGTACTCTGGCTCAGAGGCAGGAGTGGCAACCATAAACTGGGAAGCTTGCATTCCAACATAACATTTAATCCCAGGCCGCTAAGAAGGTGATCCAGTCTAAAATCTCCCAATAAAGGAAAGATCTTAAGATGTTTAACGACCACTTGGTTTAATAAAACAAACAAGGAGTCCTGTGGTACTTTTAAATTCCTTCAGTAATCAAAACAAACAAGGAGTCCTGTGGCACTTTTAAAGACTGACAAATTTATTTATTGCATGAGCTTTCGTGGGAGAAAATCCCACTTCATCCAAACAAGCTCTCTGAATTCAAAGCCCCATGAATCAAGTTACCAGGAACATGAAGATGACATTTAAGTTGTTTTACAAAAGGGGCAAGGAAAAAAAGAGAGAGAGACGTGGCTGCTGCATGGGGATGAAGGAGAGGTAGCCTGGCTCAGAGTCCCAGGGGGGTATCTGAATGTGGATCCTGCCACAGTTGAGTCAGTAGGGAAGAGGACTGTAAGGGTGGAAGGCAGGGTCCTGAATTCAGGTATCAGTGAGTGCGTCTGCTAAGTGTCCTTGAACAGGGGAATTCAGTGTTGGAATCTCACTACCCATCGTCAAAGTGTCTGATGAAGTGGGATTTTCTCCCATGAAAACTCATGTGATAAATAATTTTGTCAGTCTTTAAAAGTGCCACAGGACTCCTTGTTTGTTTTGATTACTGAAGGAATTTTTAAAAAATGGCTCTTCTTATCTTTTGGGTTGCAGACCTCTGACTTAGAGAATTATGTTACAATATGCTAGGATTGGTTTAAAAAATCATCTTGAAATAATATTAAAGAAATGATTGGTTAAAATACATTATAAAAACTGAGGTAAACCATGAAGGAGAGGAAGGAAAAATTACTGGAGAGGGAGAATTTAGAGGAGAGGGGTAGACATTTACTGGGAGGGTCCTAACAACTGGAATTTAGTAACTGATTTTGCTGCTGATATACTCTAGCTAAGTCACTCTCTGTTATGGTCAGTCTGCTTTATCTTATTTTGCCAAAATAACAGTGCTTTTTACCATGACAGAAACTCTGGTATCAGGGTAACAGGCATCATATAACAACCTGAATTCAGTATAAATGGAAATTAAAAAAAAAAATCCTTAGTTAAAAGGTAAGGAGAAAGGACTCTACACACAAGCGCTATGTCTACACTTGCGAGTTAGGTCAACTTAAGGAGGCTTAAGTTGACCTAACTAAGTCCCTGTCCACACCAGGCTTTCATTAAGTCGACTTAAGAAATTCCTTAAGTCGACTTAATGAAAGCTTAGGTCAACTTAATAAGAACTGCCGGTTAGGTCAACCTAACCCTTAGGTCGACTCCTTAGGTCAACCTAAGCACAGTGTGGATGCTTAAGTCCACTTTATTAGGTCGACCTAAGGGCAGTTAGGTCAATTAAGGCCCTATTCAGGGGAAGCACTTTGTTAAGGTCTCGACTTAAATTTGACCTTATTAGGTCAACTTAACAAGGTCGACCTAACTTTTTGCAGTGTAGACATAGCTAAGGAAAACACTTGTTCAATGTTATTCATCATTTACTTTCATTTGACTTTATTTTTATGGCTCTCTTTAGTGTTTTCATCGTTAAGAGGCAAGCAGCATTATGTCATATTACTTGGAGGTTATTGACACTTAAGAACAAGCTGCTCTACAATGTAATTTAGAAGAACCAATGAAAACTGTTATTGGTGATCAGTCAGTGCTCCCAATGTTGTTTTGCATAATGCTATAACATCTGAGCCTGCAGATGCTTTCTTGAGTGAGACATCTTTATTCTTGTGAATTGTATGAAAAGAAATGCATGTAAAAATGTATATACTCAGATTTAGAGATGCAGGCTTATAGGATGATTTGGCCTTAACTGACTTTTTAATTCTTTTAATAATGAAAGAGTTGTGATCATCAGCATCCCTTTTTTATGCTACATTGTTTATATTTTCTATGATATAAAAAAGTTAGAATTTTCCAGTGTTGGAATCCTTGTAAAAAGCTCACCCCTTTATCAGTTGCATGTTAGTAAGGGATGTGGACTGTGAAGAGGACACAATGATGTGGCAGAATTTGGTAATCTATCCAGTACATTCCGTACTCTGAGGGATGAATATACTTTTTCTCCAAGATTAATTTAAGCTATTTCCAGAAGCCATGAACATAGGCTCTGAGGGGAATAGTATCTAAATAATCTATCTGCATATGTTCCACATTACCCTAACATTTTAAACAAATATTGCACAACAGGGTATATATGAAAAGGCTTTTGGATTTGGGATCCTCAGGTAAATGACCTATTTTTGTCCCTGAAAATAAACCTACAGATTCTGGAAAGGTTCTCTGCCTAGCTAGTCCCCCACCTTCCCTCCCCTCGCCCCCTCACCCCGCCCCCGCCTCATCTGAGAGGAGATTGCTCCAGGGGCTGAGTGACCAAATATGTTAATCTTCTGAAATGTCTTTGTTGGTGTAAGTGAAATAAGTTGGTTTTTGCTGTTCTGCTCTTAAGGCACAAATGTCTGTATTATAAAACCCATCATTCCAGCTGGAATTCTTGTCAGCCTCAGCAAAGACAAATACTGTATTTGCCTGGACGGTGAACTACTTTCTCACCCCTAGAGTTGGTCATTCTAGCCTGGGTTAAAATAAAAGGGGCCTGGTCCAAAGAGAGCCTCTCCATTGACTTCAGTGGGCTTTAGATCAGGCCAGTGGTGTGGTACTTAAGGCAAACTTGCACTGCTATTGCCTGAAAAGCATTATTTTGTGGAATAATGGATTTAATTTAGTCACAAACACATATCTCTGCCACAGTTAGCGGCATCAATGTTCTAATCACCTTTTTATATTGTTGGTGTGGATGGTATGCCTGTAGAATGGTGAGATCATACCCCTGTGATCCACATGCAAAGGGAAACCCTCTATGGTTGGATCTCTTGCCCTTGCGAAAAGGACAAATCAGTCACTTCTGTAAGAGTTTTCTCTCCTTGTGTCAGACCCCAGAGAAAACTCTCCCTTTTTGTAGTGATCCATGAGTAGGGAAGTCACAGGAAATTTGGGCTAGTCACATGCACATCATGAACTGAAGAGGAAGGTAATGCCACCAGAAGCCATCTTAAATTTTTGTGTGAGGCTTTATTCTTGCTGGAAAACGTAGTTATGAGTGAGATTCTTAAAGAGTTCATTTGGAGGCAAAGGACCTCTATGCATGTGCCTCTGTGCAAGCTGTGGATCCCCCTAATCTATGGATAGTCTTTGAGTCTACAGTGCACTCATCTAGCAACAATTTAATGGGCATCAACATTCACTTTAAAATCTAAACTGACAATGACAATAGGAGGCTGAAATATCAGTAGCTATAGCTCTCTGTGTTACTAAATTTCAACCCCCTCCCCCCAAATGGGGACAGGTTTCTGTAACTCAGAAATTGTAATTTCTTGAAAAATACATGAAATATTAATCCATAAATTCATTCTTCCATTTCCACTGTGTCCAGACTGGGTGAATTCTACAGTCCAGTCATATGTTTCATTTAGATTTGATGAAAACTGTAAATCATGACTGCAGGGTAAATTGTATAATAGAGAACCAGAGTGAAAATATGAGTCATTTCCAAATCTCTCTAAACCAAAGGCTACCAAGAATTGATATCTGGCTTCACCATGTAAGTTAGAGAGTGACCAGTGAATAGATACTGTACTGTAGAGTATGCTAACTTTGCAGTAATCGAGGGGTGAGTCCCTATTTAACCCTGAGGTAACAGAGTCAGATTTACAAATTTATCTCCATTACCTCAGGGTTAAACAGGGACTACGGATTTTTTTCTCATTACAACAGGTGATTTGACCTCGCCTTCCTCAATGGGTGAGTCTACACTTGTAAATTAAGTCGACTTAAGCCTGCTTAAGTCGACTTAATTTACTCTGCGTCTACACTACAATTTCCTTAAGTCGACTTAAGCTGCTGCTTAAGTTGACTTAAGGAAATTTTAAGTCGACTTTATAAAACCTAGTATAAAGTCGACTTTACTGGCTAAGTCGACTTGATTAAGTCGACTTAGCCAGTGTAGACGTAGATTAGCCCTAAATCGACTTTAAGTCAACTTAAAGGGCTCCCAGGGCTCCCCCACTGACCTCCCTGCCAGGATGCCTATGCCAGCCAGAGCCTGGCACACCCACCCACAGGACAGGACACAGCCCTGCCCACCCCGCTCCTATACCTGCCCCTGTCCCTGTCCTGCTCAGCCCCCATTGTACCCTGGTACATTGGGGCAAATGCTGAGCCCCCTGGCACTCTGAAAGGGGTGCCCCCCCTGCCACCATGGACCAGTCCCAGGTCCACCTAGTCCCTAGAAGTTGACTTAGGCGTCCAGTGTGGATGCGCTAAGTCGATTTGGCAAGGTTTACTTTAAGTCAACCTAATTTTATAGTGTGGACATGCTAAGTCGACTTAACAAAGTCAACTTAAAGTTGACTTAACAAAGTCGACTTAACAAAGTCGACTTAGCAAAGTCTACTTATTTGGCTAAGTGTAGACATAGTCTATATGCTGTTCCCCAGTGTTTGAATCTAAACTACTGCATTGATTTGCTGCAACAGTCTGATCTGATCCTCTGGCTTACACTTCCCTGCATTTATTTTCCTCCCATTCTGTAAGATCCCCATCTTCAAAGCATCTGACGAAGTGGAATTTTCTCCCACAAAAGCTCATGCAGTAAATAAATTGGTTAGTCTTTAAAAGTGCCGCAAGACTCTTTGTTTGTTTTAAAGAAAGGTGGTTGGTTTCACATTTTAAAAAATAGTGAAGCCTTTTCTATAAGCAGTAGTTTTATCCCACGAGCAGAAGTAAATACAATGATGGAGTGATACTGCTAATTTCTTCAGAAAGCTGGTCTCTCTGGCTATATCTACACTAGAAAAGTTGTCTATTTTTTTTGTCGACTTAAATAAGGTCGACCTTAGGTCGACTTAAAATCGACCTTATTAAAGTTGACTTAACAACTGGCAACACTTTAAGTTGACGTAGTCCACTTTGTTAAGGCGATCTAACTGCCCTTAGGTCGACTTAACGAAGTGGACATATGCGTCCACACTGGGCTTAGGTCGACCTAAGGAAGGGTTAGGTCGAGCTAAGGAGGCTTACATCGACCTAATGAGTGGTAGTTATTAAGTCGACTTAAGCTCTCATTAAGTTGATTTAAAGAATTTCTTAAGTCGACTTAATGAAAGCCTAGAGTGGACATGGCTTAATTTAAGTTGACTTAAACCTTCTTAAGTTGACTTAAATTGCCAGTGTAGACATAGCCTCTGGTATGAAAAATCAAGGTAGTTTCTAGGTCCAAGAAGTTCAAACAGCTACGTAGCTATTATCAGCTGCATCTCATTGCAATTCATGATACACTATCAGGATTCTCTGAACAATCCAAACCGACCAAGGAAAGTAAGGTAAATTTAAGCATCTCTTATATACAACTTACAATGCTCCCAATGTTCATTCATATACTTCTTTGTAACCACTTCATATGTTCTCATTCTGTGATGTGTTAGGTTTTTTTTAAATATACACTTTTTTAGATTATGCAAGAGTTCCTCTTAAAAGTGGTCTTCTATACTTTATAATGGTCCTATTCTTCAGTTATTTGAAATACTTTCTTAGAAGCATGAACATATTGTTCTTTGATTTCTTTTTAATTTGTCACCCTTTGATTGTTTCCCCATTTTCTTTGAATACAATTGATGGTTAATTTGGCTGGCTTTGTTTAAGATCTTACGGACTTTATCCCAGGTGATCACAACATGCCTCATAGACTAATAGGCTATGTCTACACTTGCTAAAATTAGTTCAAATTAGTTAGTTCGAACTAACTAATTTGAACTAATTTTAGTTAGTTCAAATTAACTTAATTTGAACTAAGCAAATGCCATTCATGGCACTTGCTTAGTTTGAATTAGCGATTCCCATTCATTTCAATGGCCAGTTAGTTCGAACTAAGAAATTAGTTCGTATTAACATGGCAACGTTGGCTAATTCGAACTAGTTAGTTCGAATTAAAGCCTTACTTCTAAAGCCCTATTCAAACTTATTAGTTCGAATTAAGGAAGCCCTTAATTCGAACTAATTAAAGCCTAGTGTAGCCATGGCTTTAGTTAGTTTGAATTAAGCCTCCTTAATTCGAACTAACTTGCCAGTGTAGACATAGCCATAGACTTTAAGGTCAGAAGGGACCAGTACGATCATCTAGTCTGACCTCCTGCAAAATGCAGGCCTCAAGACCTCACCCACCCACTCCAGCAATAGGCCACCAACCTATGACTGAGTTATTTACCGCCTTAAATCATTATTTAAGGATTTAAGATACAGAGAATTCACCGTTAGGTGAGCCATGCCCTGTGCTACAGAGGAAGGTAAAAAACCCCCCAGAGCCCAGGCCAATCATCCCTGAGGGAAAATTCCTTCCCGACCCCACAGGATGTAGCCCTTCTCTGCACCTGTTCCAATTTGAATTCATCCTTTTTAAACATGGGGGACCAGAACTGCACACAATATTCCAGATGGGGTCTCAGCAGTGCCTTGTACAGCAGCACTAACACCTCCCTGTCTCTAGTTGAAATACCTCTCCTGATACATCCTAGAACCTCATTAGCTTTTTTCATGGCCACATCACATTGGTGGCTCATAGTCATCCTATGATCAACCAGTACTCCCAGATCCTTCTCCTCCTCAGTCCGTTCCAATTGATGCGTCCCCATCTTATAGGAAAAAAGATTGTTATTTGTCCCTAAATGTATGACCTTGCACTTCCCATTATTAAATTTCATCCTATTCCTGATACTCCAGTTTACAAGGTCATCCAGATCGTTCTGAATGGTATCCCGATCCTTCTCTGTATTGGCAATACCTCCCAACTTGGTGGCATCCACAAACTTTATTAGCACATTCCTGCTTTTTGTGCCAAAGTCAGTAACAAAAAGGTTGAACAAGATCAGTTCCCAGACAGATCCCTGAGGGACTCCACTGGTAACCTCCCTCCAGCTTGACAGTTCACCCTTCAGTATGACCCGCTGTAGTCTCCCTTTTAACCAGTTCCTTATCCACCTTACTATATTCATATTAATCCCCATCTTCTGTAACTTAACTAATAACTCCCTATGTGGAACTGTATCAAATGCTTCGCTGAAATCTAAGTAAATTAGGTCCACCGCATTCCCTTTATCTAAAAAATCTGTTACCTTTTCAAAAAAGGAGATCAAGTTGATCTGGCACAATCTCCTTTTTGTAAAGCCATGTTGTATTTTATCACAGTTACTGTTATTCTCTATAGCCTTAAGTACTTTCTCCTTCAAAATTTTCTCCAAGACCTTGCATACTACTGAAGTCAAACTAACAGGCCTGTAGTTACCGGATCATTTTTATTCCCTTTCTTGAAAATAGGAACTATATTAGCGATTCTCCAGTCATACAGTACAACCCCCGAGTTTACAGATTCATTAAAAATCCTCGTTAAAGGGCTGGCATTTCATGAGCCAGTTCCTTTAGTATCCTTGGATGGAGATTGTCCTGGCCCCCCGATCCAGCAGCTCAAGTTTGGCTTCTACCGCAGCTATGGTAATTTCCACTTTCATGAGCTAGCTTCACAAGCAAACATCTAGTGCTTAGGTGCCTAGAAATTCATGGGATTCACAAATCCTAGGCTGTCTACACCTGTTAAGTTAAGTTGACTTAACAAGGTCAACTTTAAGTTGACTTAAAGTTGACCTTGTTAAGTGAAGTTAACAGAGTGGCTACACTTTACGTCGACCTCATTAAGTCGACTTAACAATAAACATAGCCGTTCACACTGGCTTTCAGTCGACTTAATAAGGTCGACTTAGCGCTATTCCCTATCCACACTGGCTTTAAATCAACTTAAGAAGTCAACTTAAGGCTTAAGTCGACCTTCAGAGGTGGTGTTATTCAGTTGACTTAAGCTGTTATTAAGTTGACTTAAGGAAGCGCTTAAGTCGACTTAATAAAATCCAGTGTGGATGCAGCTTTGTGTAGGTTGACTTAAGCATCCTTAAGTCGACCTAAGTTGCCATTGTACATGCACCCCTGGGCTGCGTCTACACTGGTAAATTAATTCGACTTAAGCTTGCTTAAGTCGACTTAATTTACCCTGTGACTACACTACACTTTGCTTAAGTTGACTTAAGCAGCTTGCTTAAGTCGACTTAAGGAAAATAAAGTTGACTTAATGAAAATTAAGTCGACTTTATTAAACCTGCTTTTTACTCGACCTAAGGCTTAATTCAACTTTTTAAAGTCAAATTAAGCCAGTGTAGATGTGGGGTAGCCCTAAGTCGACTTAGTGCTATCCCAGGACTACACCAATGCCCTCCCTGCCGGGGGGGGGCACAGGGGAGATCCTGGCGTGCCCCCCCAAAGGGCAGGGCAGAGCCTGTGTGATGCTGTCTGGATTTAGGGAAGCATTTATGATATTATTTTCTATTCATATATCCTAAATGCTCTATAATCCATAGGAGCTATGTCATGTTTGTTATCAATAGAAAGGTAATAATTTGCTGGGAATGATTATATAGTTTATGTCTAGGAATTCTATTTGGATTAGTCAAATTCCAAAGGGGTAGCCGTGTTAGGCTATTGTAGAGAGACAACAGAGTCCTGTGGCACTTTTAAAGACTAACAGATTTATTTA
>ML685764.1:5398791-5442739 GCA_007922175.1 Pelusios castaneus
TAAATAAATCTGTTAGTCTTTAAAAGTGCCACAGGACTCTGTTGTCTATTTGGATTAGAAGTTAGTTTAGATAAGAATTTGGTGTTCTATCTATACTTTAACTTGTGTGATTTTATGGAAATGTCTGAGAGGGGCGGGTGTGTCAAACCATTGTCTCCTTAATGTTAGGGAATGTGCCAGGTGATATGGGCCCATTGTGTCCTTAATGGCTCATCAGTTTACTCCCTGGGACCATTCTACCTGGAAAATTCCTAAACATTAAGGAGACAATGGTTGGTGACATCCTATCTGGGGCGTTCCCATAAAATCACACAAGTTAAAGTATAGATAGAACACCGAATTCCTAACTTCTAATTGAAATAGAATTCCTAGACATAAACTATATAATCATTCCCAGCAAATTATTACCTTTCTATTGATACCAAACAGGAGATAGTTCCTATGGATTATAGAGCATTTATGAGATATCCATTGAAAATAATATCATAAATGCTTCCCTAAATCCAGACAGCATCACACACAGGGCTCGGCCCTGCCAGGGTCTCTGTCCCCCTTTGCCCCATTGCACACAAGGGGTGCTCCCTGCCACCGTGGACCTGCCCAAGGTCCCCTAGCCCCACAAAGTCAACGTAGAGCATCCAGTGTGGATGCTCTAGGTCGACTTTGTAAGTTCCCCTTTAAGTTGACTTTAATTTTAAGTGTAGACACACTAAGTCGACTTAAAAGTGCAAGTGTAGACATAGCCCTAGTGTCTAGACTTCCTATGCAATGACTGGAGAGAGCATGGGCAGTGTTGGTGAGGGGGAGCATTGCCTACCCAAACCTATGTTTTTTTTTTAACTCCCACCCTCTGTGCCACCCAGCACTGCCCCCACTGTGTGCAGCCCCAGCGTCTCCAGCAGTCGTGTACTGAGGGATGGTGTGGGTGGGGGCCATGCCACTGGGTGAGTGCTGGCTGGGCTCTCCTCAGAGAAGCTGCCCCTGTTGACAATCATGGCGGCCACGCCAGCCTGGTCTGTGGCTCCTTCCTTGAGACCAGCTTGAGGGTGGGGAGTGGAGGGACCAAGTTGACATGTTCTCCAGGGTTGTCAGTGGGGGGCGGTGCGGAGGAGGGTGTAGATCCTCCTCCGAGGAGGGTCCAGCCAGACTACCCCTAGGCCAGCACTGGGGGCGGCCTCCTTGATATGCCACTGCTCCCCCAGCTGGCAGAGCCCCTACCCAGCTGTGAGCACCATTCCACAGCCTATGGGGCATTGGCTGTGGAGGGGGCCATACCCCTGGCACTGGCTTGGAGGGAGGGTGCTGGCCGGGCTCACCCTGGAAAAACTGCCCCCGCCCCGACATCCCTGACGGCTGTGCTGACCCAGCCCCTTTTGCCTCCCACCCTAGGCTCAATGAGGGAACCACAGGTATGGTCTGTGCAGCCTCTGGGAATGTCAATGGGTGAATGGCTCCTCTGAGGAAGGCCTGGCCAGCACCCTGCAGCTGGCACCTGGGGGCATGGCCTCCATGGTATGCCATTGCCACCATCGTGGGTGAGTGGGGGTGAGCAGGGAATGGGCCCATAGACCCTCCCCACCACGGGGCAGACGGGAATGCGTAAATACATGTAGGGGTCATGCAGCCCCCCCCATGGGACGCCCTAACTTCCCTACTTCCTGCCCTCCACCAAAAATTAAGTATTCAAACTCTGCCTATAGGAGAGATACAGATGTCTTAGAATAGGATTACAAAAAGCCAGCACTCCTGAAGTCTCCTTGCCTAAGGTATACAGTAAGAGATGCCAAGCCAAGGGGTGTCTGCTTAGATCTGCCCTTTTTCTAGGAGATAGGCAACTAAGTCTGGGCTGAAGTAAGATGCTTCTGTCTGGTAAGCAGTCCATGAAGAAGAAACTGTCTCCTGGACTCAGACATTTTAGGTGTAAGGTGGTCCATTGTAGATTAACAATTTTTTAAAATTCATTGAAGCAGGGGGACCGAGTTATATATCTCCCACCTCCCAGTTTGAGTGCACTGCCCGCCAGTCTACAGCATCATTCTCATGTTCGTCTGTTCTCTGTTGCTCTGGTCCTCTTCTCTCCCTTACGTGGAGGAGGGGACTTCAGCTAGGGATCTCCTGCATGCCCTAACTATTGTGCTAGAAATTAGAGGGACATCTTCCTTCTCCTCTGCCTGTCCCTGCCCTCTCCCCCGAGCCGTATTTATTTAAGCTTGCCTGAAAGGACCTGATCTGGTAGATGAGCTTTGAACACATTTACTGGATCAGGCCCCACCAGCTGCTTAAGTGGTGGAATTACCATCTTCTCCTTGTTTGTGAACCGCGCTGGGGTTTCGGTGTCCAGATACTGGCTTGGGGCTGTAGTGTGCATGCCCAGAGGCAGATGCACAGGCACCTACAAAACTTTTACTGCAAAACTTTAAGTGTCAAGTGAATTTAGGTGTCTAAAAGGGTTTGGAGGCAGCTGCGGAGAGGTTGCATGAATCATAATGTGGCCTGATTCTGGGATTTAGGTGCCTGAAGTGGCAGTTAGGCATTGAAGTCCCTTTGTGAATCTAACTCTATGGCTATGTCTACACTAGAAAAGTTAAGTCGAGTTAACTTTTCTAGTGTAGACATAGCCCCTTGTCGACCTTATTAAGTCGACTTAACGCTTTAAGTCGACTTAATAAGGTCAATTTAGGCGCTAATCCCCATCCACGCTGGCTTTAAATTGACTTAAGTAGTCGACTTAAGGCCTAAGTTGACCTAAAACTAGGTGTTATTAAGTCAACTTTAGCTTTCCTTAAGTCAACTTAAGGAAATGCTTAAGCCGACTTAATAAAAGTCCAGTGTGGACGAAGCTTTGTGTAGATCGACTTAAGCCTCCTTAAATCAACCTAAGTTGCCAGTGTAGACACACCCTATGTGTCTTTTTGTATTCCAAAATTGTCAGTAATAGCTACACTGTTCTATATCAGTTCTTTACTTAATTAGTGCTGCAGAGCCAATGGAGAGAGCTCAGGAGGATAGTGTATTATTCTAAGTCTTGGAATAAACGTGGTTCTTGCTCTGTTTTAGGAAAGAAAACCTCTAATGGAACGGTAGATTTAAAAACAAATTTTCAAAGTTCAGCATAAGTAATCTGTGTGGGGTTGTGTGCATTGTTCCCATTGCCAGTTCATACAGCCTCTGTGCCCACACATGTAGACTGACCTCTAGGCTTTGCCCTGGAATATTCCTTAGTAAGTCCTACAACAATGGTCCTGCAAGAACTTTGTAGGAAAACCCACTTATGTGTTACATGTTTTCAGAACCCCAGCCCTATTGTACAACCACACACTATGGACACCCAGAAGTTAGTCCATAGGTATTTCATTTGCTTAAGTATCCCTATCAAAATTTTGTGGCACTTTTAAAGACTAAAGTGGGATTTTCTCCCACAAAAGCTCATGCGATAAATAATTCTGTCAGTCTTTAAAAGTGCCACAGGACTCTGTTGTTTTTCTACAATAGACTAACACGGCTACCCCTTTGGAATTTGCCTATCAAAATTTGTTACCTTTACTCTTGTGTTTCTCCAGATCAAGTCTCACTGAAATCATTAGAACTAGTTGAGGAATAAAGTATTGCTCACCCTGACTGAGGATGGTAGAATCTGGCCTGTAATGTACATGCAGAATTGGTTTTTCGGAGTGAATACCTAACTCCAAAAAATATGTTCCATGAAGTACCAAGATTTAGATTAAAAGTATTTTAACAGTTTATGTTTAAAATAGAAACAACTCTAAGCTGTTAGAAAAAAATTAAACTACAATTGGATTCCCTCTCATGATTCAACTGTTTATTATACATTCTAATAGTTGCTCAATAATTGTAATGACTATGTATTTTTTTTTTAAACTATGTAAAATAAACCCAGGTTCACTGTTGTCACGGTATACATTTTTTTTACTTATTTTTCCTCTATCTGAAATATGTATCTCTAAGCAAAGATAAAAGATAACAGGGCATGCCCCAAATTCTATTGACCTGAATGGGAGTCTTTCCAGTGAAGTGGGACTGCAGGTACCAGAGATGGCAGAATGTTTTTGTGGCTAAGGCATAAAACTGGGTATCAGAAAACCTGGATTTTGTGCTTGATTAATCTCTGCTAGAGACTTCTGAAATGACCTTTGACAAGTCATTTCACTTCTCTGCACTCCATTTCCTCAGGGGTAATAATTTCTATCAAAGGTTCTTGATGTGCTCTCAAACACTAAATCATTCAATTTTGCAACACGAGTTATCCCCATTTTCCAAACCAATACACTGAGATTTGCAAATTGCCTTAGGTTACGTAAACCAGCCGTAGAACTAGAGCAGAGCCAACTAGTCCTGACTCACTGTTCCTCTGTTTTGATTGCAAGCAAACTGTCACTCTTGCCTTAATCCGAAAGCAACCCCAATAGATGGGAAAACCCAACAGGACCACAAAGAACTATATATGCTCAACTTGATTAGAATCAGCCTTGTAATGGGGTGAGTCTCAGGAGGAATGCAGAATTTGGACCAATTTGAAAAGAAATAGGAAATGACAATAAATTATTTCAAAATAAATAGCATACTGTTATTCTTAACATATGTCCATCTCCTATTATGGTTTAGGTATTGTGCCACCTTTGTTTAGATTTAAAAATGTTTTTGAAAACAGAAGGAAAACGCTATGAGTGTGTATTCTTGTAATATTTATATAAAATTACAAAAAAGTGCACAACTTTAAGCATATGAATAGTTTCCATAAAGTAGATGGGATTCTTTTGTGCTTAAGATTATGCACATGCTTGAGCTTTGCAAGACTGAAGGCTATATAAGCATTACTGAGACAAAGATCCAAATTAAGAATGTGGTGGGACTAAGCAAGGGCCCAGCAGAAAACTCATCTAGAGTCCATGCTGTTACTAGCCTCAGAAAATTCCACCTCCCTAACACAGAAGTTGGATAAATTTATATGTGCTCCTTTATACTAAAAAGGAAAGTATATTATTGCATCAGAGAGGAGTGAAAGGTTAAAATAACTGTTATAGAGCTGTTAACATTTCCAAAAGTTATATTTTTCTTAAATTGGCTGGCAAGTATCATTCTACATGTACTGTGATCCTTCCTGTGCAGAAAGTATTATTAATTCTATAATGAGTAGGGTATTGGAAAATGGAAAGAAAACTCTAAATATAGATCATTCATCTTTAATAGAAACAAAATCTGATACTTTTCCCTCAGTCATATTTAATATCATTCTATTTTCTTCCATTCAAAACAAAATATTTTCCATAATCCAACTGGAAAAATGAAAAGTTGAACAAAATGCCTTTTGGTATTATTCATAAGTTGTTGATGAACTACATCTCTTAATGAATACAATGGGCTTGTCTCCTTTTTAACCTATGGATGAAAAAACATGACTTTCCTTATAAGAGAACAGACTTCTCTTTTCTTTGGAACTAGAGTGACCAGATAGAAAGCATGAAAAATTGAGGTGGGGGAGGAGGTAATATGTGCCTATATAAGAAAAAGCCCTGAATATTAGGACTGTCTCTGTAAAATCAGGACATCTGCTTATCCTATTTGTAACTAATCAGAACACCTTGGTTGCCTACATTCCTGAACAAAGGATTCTACTCTGCATTCAAAAAAGGAAGACTATTTAAACTATTTTCCTATTTAAAGAAGACCATTGCAAAGTGGACAGGTCTTCAACTATTTCGGCTTTGTGATTGAATAGTATGTTGATTATTTTCTCCAGCACGTGATTTCTTTCACATGCACAAAACAAACTGCGATAAGAAACTTCAGATGTACTTCCCACTCCCTCTTCCCCAATCTCAATGGAAAAATGGTTTCATAGTTTTTCATGGGAGGTAGTGTCTGTTTTTGGAGAGCCCAATCCCAGACATGACCTGGACTGGAATTTCAACTCTATCAGTATCCTATGCTAAAAGCATAAGGATAAAGGCACGTATACGTTTATTGTCTAGTCCATGAACTTTCTAAACTCTGCTGCCACCTACATGATCAACCTCATTTCTCTGTACTCTCACAAATTCCGTAATTTAATCTCTGCAGACCCTACCCCCATTTTTGTGCATTCTTCCACGTAGACATCCATGACTGGAATATTTTTCCCATCCTAGTAGAGTGAGCTCCACTCATGAACTCCTTTAATTTCCTTATTGAAATGTACACTTTTCACTCAGCTATCCAGACATAGCCACTGCTTCTTGAATCGCTACGATTCATTAGAAAAAAAATCTTCTGCATGCCTTTGGGTAAGCGGTGCTTCCTCTGTTTTTCTTAATGAATGTGCTTGACTTCTTTGGTTGTGAAGTCCTTGGTATAGGGAACTTTGCTAATTTTTTCTTCTGAATATTGTGGTCAACTGATCAGTATTCATCGAATAAAAAATTAGAGCCAAAGGACCAAATCCTGGGTGGCAATGTGTGCACATATACATGAAAACTTGTGGGGAGCCGCAGGAGCGTGCTGTGGAAGCTGGCTGCCCTGTCTCTGCTTCCTATGGAAAGTCACAGATCTCTGCAAATGTTGAGGGCCACAAGGGACATAGCTGAGGGAAATGCATATAGCTCTTGTGTTTAAATGCATTTACATATGTCACTGCCTGAATCAAGCAATCATACCTCTGCCCTGCGTGTAAATTATTCCTGCTCTTAGCAGCAGTAGAATGCAGAAGAGAGCTAAATGTATATTGGCTTTCAGATTGAATATGGACAGATAACAAACCAACCCCACTTCTTTCCATTTCTGTATCTGTCCTTTTGGTGATTTAAGTGACTATGCCACTTTCTATCGTTATTAATAGCCACAATTTGGCCAACTGCTGTACCAATGCCTCTCGTTTCTAGCAAGACCTAACAAGTGTTAAAGGGTTGCAGGTTGCATATAATTCCTTTCTCCCTTGTCATGTTGAGGAAATCACGTATCTACCTGTAAAATGGGGAGGTGATGATACCCGTCTCTCTTTGTAAAATGTTTTGTTGCAAAATGATGCAAGGAGTGAGCAGGGATTTGTAATGACATCAATCTTGTTAAATGTAGTTGCTTGGAAAGTAGATGGACTAGCCCAGTGATTCCCAACCTGTGGCCCATGGGTCAAAAAGTGGCACACAGGAACTTTCAAAGTGGCCCATGGCTCCCTTCCCGCTGGCTGCAGAAGGGAGCTGTTGCCTAAGGACCACATTTCTGGGGCACTACAAGACCGGTGCAGGCTCCTTGCTGCAGTCAGGAGGGATGGGTAATCAACACTTCTTCGTGTCTGCAGCAGATAGCATGGTAAAGTGGTTTGCAAGGTCCATAGGCCCTGGGGTGAGTGGAGCACTGATTTTCCATCCACCTTACTGCAGAAGGGAGCTACTGCCTAGGGACCCTGGTGGCAGGGCTGTCCTTAGAGGGCGAACAGGGCGATTGCCCCGGGCCCTGCGGTTATGTGGGCCCTGCCTGTCCCGCTCCCAGCGGGGCAGTGCGGGGCCCATGCGCGCCACAGCCCCCACACCCACGGCCGCGCTTCCTCCTATTCCCCGCTTCCTTTGGCAGCGAGCTGAAGGCAGCGGGGCAGGCTGGGCTAGGAGCGCTTTGCCCGGCCCCTGGGCTGGCCCTCCCCACCCCTAGGGCAGAGCAGGCAAGCCCCGGGGCAGAGCACATGGGTAGGGCCCAGCCTCTGGGCCGGCCTGTCCCACATGGCCACATGCGGCTGGCTCCCTGTGCCTCCATCCTCGGCCTTCCAGCCCAGGGCCGGGGCCAGAACTGACTCCCTGCGCCAGTGGCCTTGGCTGCAGGGCCAGAGCCGGCTCCCTGCGCCGGCGGCCTCGGCCTCCCGGCCCGGGGCCAGAGCCGGCTCCCTTCACTGATGGCCTCAGCCTCCCAGCCCAGGGCCTGGGCCAGAGCCGGCTCCCCGTGCTGGTGGCCTCCACCTTCCGGCCTGGGGCCAGGGCCAGAGCCGGCTCCCTGCACCAGAGGCCTCGGCCTCCCGGGCCGGGGTCAGAGCTGGCTCCCCATGCCGGTGGCCTTGGCCTCCCAGCCTGGGGCCGGAATTGGCTCCTCCAGTGGCCTCAGCCTCTGGGGCCGTCTCCCTGGGGGGCGGAGGAGGCTGGTGGGCCTGCCACGCTCCTCTGCAGCGTGGAGAGGTGGGGGTGGGGCTCCGCCTAGGCCAGTTGGCCCAGGGCCCCGCTCCCCACAAGGGACGGCCCTGCCTGGTGGAGCACACAGGGCTACTGGATACATGTGGTTTCCCTGCTACAGCAAGAGAGATGGGAGATCAGCAAGAAGCAGCTTATGCACTGAACTCCTTGGCTATATCTACACTTATTAAAATTAGTTCGAATTAGTTAGTTCGAACTAACTACTTCAAACTAATTTTAGTTAGTTCGAATTAACTTAATTCAAACTAGAAAAAATTAGTTCGAATTAGCAATTTGCATTGAATTCAATGGGCTGGTTAGTTCGAACTAAGCAATTAGTTTGAACTAACATGGCCACATTGGTTAATTCAAACTAACTAGTTTGAATTAACCCTTACTTCGAATAGCCTATTCAAATTTATTAGTTCGAATTAAGGAAGCCCTTAATTTGAACTAATTAAAGCCTAGTGTAGCCATGGCTTTAGTTAGTTCGAATTAAGCTTCCTTAATTCGAACTAACTTGCCAGTGTAGACATAGCCCTTGTGTCTAGCTGCAGTAGAAGCCAGGCTGCTGGCAGAGATTGGTGGCCCTTTAGAGTTGTAAAAATGATAATCTGTGGTCTTGAGTCAAAAAGGTTGGGAACCACTGGACTAGCCTATGTAGAGCCACTGGAATCTTTATCGGAACTGATTCCCTGTCCACAATCACAGATTTAATGCTAGGGGACAAAAAGCATACAATGAAAACTATCATAGATTAAGTCAAAGTCTCTGTGGCCCTCTAAGGAAGACATTTTTTAAAATGTGTTTAAAATCAGTGTCATGTCATAGTGTCCTTTTCTCCTAAGGGAATAGCGCCTCTACAGATGTCACTGAAAGCAACATTGACAATCCATGCTGCAGAATTAAAGAGAGGATGGGAAGGAGAATGAAGACTGTGAAAAAACTGACTCACAGGTCCAACCGCTTGTACTTTGAAACAGAACCTTTTTTGGAAGTATGATTCCCTAATGGCTTATAAAGAACAGGTAATTGACAATGATTATTGGCCCTTGTTAAGGAAATTCTGTCTGCTGTACTAGGGTAAAAAATTGCATTGGCTAGAGCAGCTCTGATGGTAATTTTTCATTTGAAAGGAAAAAGGGGTTTAACCATCTGCTTGTGACGCATACTGAATTCCTGACGTTGTTGCTGAGAGTGGTAGTGCAGGATACTGAGTGGTCTCCACTATCAGTGGTTTCATTGGAAAGATAGGATTGCTCAACAATTTGGGGGATTTGACTGGAACTGTGACTGGTTCTTACTAACACAGACGGGGGAGAACCTAAAGGATTACCGGTATGCCTCAGGGAAGCACAATCCCTCTGTTCATTTTTGAGTGCCCAGAGGATATGTAGAGCACATTGTCACTTCAGATGATGTCTGCTTCTCCTTGGGCACTTACTACAGTGCTTGGTACAATAGCCTCTTCTCTTTGGGTGATGATGAATGCCCCAGGGGGCGCATAGGCTCAATGCAGGAACCAATCCCTGCTCTCACTTAAATGCAGGGACCAAAACCGTGACTGTCCTCTTGTGCAGAACGCACAATGGGGAAAGGCTCCTTGGACCCTACCTCCGCCTTGGCTAATAACAGTCTGGCCTCATGGAACCCCTGGATATAGGGAATATCATTATCTTCATTAGGCAGCTATGGAATCTGAGGCAAAAAGAAATTAAGTGACTTGGTCAAAGAGGTACACTAAATCTGTGAACAGAATTCAGGTGACCCAAGTCCCAGGCCAGTTCTATCCCACCCACAGTATCACCAACTCAGTCCTTATTTCAGAAATAGATTATCCTAGTGAATGCAACAAAATTTAGAATTTGGAAATAGCATCTTGGTGTAGATGACTTTTTAAAAATCTCAAGGCTTGAGTGGCTTGTGGGAATATTTTTCACAATTATCTAAATGAAAATGCCACCTCTCAGGATGGGCAACCTATGAGAATATCTGATCTCGAAATGAAGGACATTATTTATGTTCCTTCTGCAAGTGAGTTACTACTTCTCTGGGACAGTAAATGCTCTGACACTGTGGCAAAGGGAGAGGTATCAAAACTTGATAAATAGATATACTGATGGTACCCTGAAGATGGTGGAAAAAAATTGCAACAAAACAGCCATTACATGAAACTGAAAGGAAACAGTGTCAACCTTATGATCCCTGACAATCAGACCTGCCAAATTATGACGGAGAGTGAACTAAATTAAAATGTATTTGTTATTACCACAACTACGGATGATGCTCTGAAAAGCCTGGGTCAGATCCTCAGTGGTTGCAAATGGGTATAATTTGGTGTCAATGGAGTTGCTATGATTTACACAAGCTGAAGATCCGATCCCCTGAACAGCTTTCTGCAAAAAGTTCAATGCTATTCTTTAAAGTAACAACTTATGTGAAACAGACTACTCAGTTCCCAGCTCTTAGTCCCTGAGGGCAGCTGTAACTCCATACCCTTAATGGATCACATTCCTTACCATAGGCCGGAATGTTAATATGATGACTAATACAAAATTAAACTGTTTTCTTGGCAAACCTCATCAAAACTATTTTAAAAAGAAGAGAGAATCTCAATTGGCTCCTTTTCATTTAATATCACTTATGGAGTCAGAAATGTTACAGAATTCCAATGTGCTTAGTCCTTTGGGGTGTTTGTCTTATGGGGATAAAACGTCTGGTTCAGTTTGCAGTTACATTTTGCAAATTAAGGTCACAGACGGCAAGAACAATCACCATTTAATACCTTTAATACCTAATGCAATATTTATTTGTATTGTGGCAGAGCCTAGATGCTGTAATCATGGTTCAGATCCCACATTTTAGGCACTGTGCAAACACAGGCCAAAAAGATGGTTTTTGGCCCAAGGGCTATGTCTACACTTGCAAGTTAGTTTGAATTAAGGAAGCTTAATTCGAACTAACTTAAGCCTTGGCCGCACTAGGCTTTCATTAGTTCGAATTAAAGCCTTCCTTAATTCGAACTAATAAATTCGATTGCTTAGTTCGAACTAACCCTTAATTTGAAATATTTCGAATTAAGTCAACTTGGCCATATTAGTTCGAACTAACTGCTTAGTTCGAACTAATCGGCGGATTGACCTTCATGCAACTGACTAATTCGAACTAAGCAAGTGCCCTGCATGGACATGACTAGTTCAAACTAGCATTCTAGTGGGGCCATGCTAGTTCAAATTAAACTAATTTGCACTAACTAAAATTAGTTCAAATTAGTTCGATTTAACTAATTCGAACTAGCTTTTGTAAGTGTAGACGTAGCCAAAGAGAGTACATTCAGACATGCACATGGCACCAAACAGGCCATTCATGGAGCATTCTTAAGGCCTCTTCTGTGGTTGAGAGGGACCCAGCTATGCCTCTACTCCATAGGGAAGGGATAGTGCAAGCAAGAGTTGAAGGTCTGAACAGATCTGTGTCCACTGAGTGTGGGGCAAAGCTCAGCACCTAATGGGAGAGGAGGGTGCTTTGTGATAGGCTGGGGAAGGGTGGGGGGGAGCCACTTCAGTCTTCTGGTAGTGTCACCTGTGGAGTGAGAGATCAGGCAGCCCAGGAGCTACAGTAGCCTCAGGGATGCAGCTGCAGAGCAGTTCTGCTGCTGGTCCATGGGAGGTGGACAATTCCTTATTCCCATATTGGTCCCTAGGAAGAACTTCAGCATATAACCCACTACTCTGACTGAGCTCTAGAGTCCAGAATTTGACTCATAACTAATACAACCCAAGGGAGATATCTTTTAAGTATAGATAAATCATGTAATTTATTACATGCTCTTGGGCATTGCTAAATGTCATTCTAACGGTGACTTACACCTTATCCAAACCATGCACATCTGCCTACATAGCGTTTGAAAGAGGACACTCTCAAATGGAATAACCTTTGGATATCGGCTTTTGAAGGGATTTTACAAAAAGCAAGACATTTCAATTAATGAGGTAATAAATGCTTTTGTTATGTTTCAGTAACTAAAACCACATTTTAAGTCCCCCTTCCTCCCACCCAAGTGTTCCACTGCAGTGCTGGAAACCATATAAAACACTGCACTCATTCACGTTATTTTTTTCCCCTCAAAGTGTCTTTTAATTGTCAAGAAAACTTTTGTAATGTGCAGGGGTATGGGGAATTTCAGGCAAAGAACCTTGGACTTGTAATGAAATTCAACAGACTCTGACATAAAACAAACTCTGATATTTAATTTAAACAATGCATATTAAAATGAGAGAGACATTTAATTTAAACAATGCATATTAAAAATGCTCTTACAAATCTCATGAACTGACCAGTTAAAGTAGCACAGAGAAATCCTAAATTAGCAAACAGCATTGACCAAGTAATATCCCATGATTAGTAAGGAGAATATGCTCTTGGACATACAGCAGAATAGATATGGAGAAATGCTAAGCTGCTGTAACCTGCCAAAAGAGAAAAGAGATGAAACACATATGGGACCCGGTTTGGGGCTTTTGGATGCCACCTTAATATATGTAGTGCGTGCTTAAAGCCTGGCTTGGATACAGAACCTTGCAATTGCAGATCCCAGAAGAAGGATCCCCTGTCCTCCTCTTTGAGAGTGACCACATAGCTTTGATGTGGCTGCCAGACCTCTACCAGTTATTTAATTTAGGGGGCAGAAGGGGGGAACTAGTGCATTGAGATAGCCCCTCTCCCCTGATTGCAGTGTGTGGCAGCTGGGGCCCGGTGATATCAGCACAAGCAGCACCTCCCAGCTGTCCTTCCTACCACACAGACAGACAGGTCCAAAGTGAATGGGTCAAACTTCCAAGGACCCCTTCTGACTGATGGCTTGGATGAGATGTGGGAATATGGAAGCAATCCATAGATGCAAAGATTCCTCCCTGTATAATTCAACAGCTCCCACTATTCCACTTTGCCTACTGAGTATTTACCCCAAAGGTCACTTTTATTTTTTGTTACTTACCTCAGGAGCCAAAACCTGCTTTGCCATTTCTCACACTTGCAATGGTTATAGCCAGGACTACAGTAATGTTGGGGCTTTCTCTCAGGGGAAAGAGGAGGACAAAGATCCGTGTCTGTGTTTTGGTTTTGTGAGTGTGTGGTTTGTTTGTTTGTTTTTTTCTTGGATAAAGGGAGCTTTGTGCTCTGCTAGGCTGAGATATGTCACACAGGGTTCATCTACACTTATAAATTAAGTTGACTTAAGGAGGCTTAAGTTGACTTAAACTACTCTGCATCCACACTGGGCTTTCCTTAAGTTGACTTAAACATTTCCTTAAGTTGACTTAGGAAAAGTTAAGTTGACTTAATAACACCTCCTTTTAGGTTGACTTAGTGTCTAAGTTGACCTTATTAAGTCGACTTAAGACAGTGTAGATGCAGAGTAGCTCTAAACTGACCTCCATGGCCTTCAGACCTCCCTCCCTCACCTTCCTTCCAGAGTTCCTGGCACAGGAAGAGCCTGCCCTGGCCAACCATAGGGCAGGACTCACCCCTGACCACCCTGCTCTCCAGAGCTGGCCAGACCTGCTGTGTGGGAGCATGGCAGAACAGAGCCAGTGCCGCAGGCAGGCCCCATCCTGGAGCCACCAGGAAATCCTGGACCTGCTGACCATATGGGGGCATAAGGCAGTCAGCTCTCAGTTGCGAGGCAGCCATCGCAACCAGGAAGCGTATGCCTTCATCTCCCAGGCCCTGGCTGCCAAGGGCCACACCCGGGACACCCAGCAGGTCCGGGTGACAATCAAGGACCTCCGCCAGGGATACCAGAAGCCTGGGAGGTGACGCTAAGGACAGGGGCAGCCCCCACCACCAGCTGCCACTGTTATGAGCAACTGTGTGCCTTTCTGGGCCAGGAGAGTGGCACAATGACCCCACAGTTGGGGAAGCCGAGTCCATCGAGGCCGTCGAGGAATTCCTGCAGGTTGCCTGGGGTGATGAGGCGGGCTAGCAGGACCCGGTTGATTGCCCTGCACACCTGCATGAAGGCAGTCCCCATGGTGGCCTTCCCGCTGCCAAATTGCTGGGCCACTGAGTGGTAGGGTTGTCAACTTTCATAAGGCGATGGCCACTCACTTGTCTATGGGCAGGGTGGGTCGAAGTCGGGTGTCATAGAATCATAGAATAATAGGGATGTAAGGGACCTCACAAGGTCATCTAGTCCAACCCCATGCTAAAAAGCAGGACCACTCCCACTAAATTACCCCAGCCAGGGTTTTGTCTAACCGGGCCTTAAAAATCTCCAAAGATGGAGATTCTACCACCTCCCTAGGTAGCCCATTTCAATGCTTCACCACCCTCCTAGTCAGAAAGTTTTTCCTAATATCCAACCTTGACCTCCCCAGCTGTAATTTGAAACCATTGCTCCTTGTTCTGTCTTCTGTTACCATGGAGAACAGCCTAGCTCCCTCCTCTTTGGAGCACCCCTTCAAGTAGTTGATGGTTGCTATCAAATCTCCCCTCAGTCTTCTCTTCTGTAGACTAAATAAGCCTAGTTCCTTCAGTCTCTCCTCGTAAGTCATGTGCCCCAGCCCCCTAATCATTTTTGTTGCCCTCCGCTGGACTCTTTCTAATTTGTCCACATCCTTTCTGTAGTGGGGAGCCCAAAACTGGACACAGTATTCCAGATGCGGCCTGACTAGTGTCGAATAGAGGGGAATTATCACATCCCTCTATCTGCTGGCAATACTTCTACTGATGCAGCCTAATATGCCATTGGCCTTTTTGGCAACAAGGGCACACTGTTGGCTCATATTCATCTTCCCGTCCACCATAATCCCCAGTCCTTTTCTACAGTGCTACTACTTAGCCAATCGGTCCCCAGCCTGTAGCAGTACATGGGATTTTTCCGTCCTAAGTGTAGGACTTTGCACTTGTCTTTGTTGAACCTCATGAGGTTTCTTTTGGCCCAGTGTTCCAATTTGTTTAAGTCTCCCTGGATCCTGTCCCTGCCCTCCAGAGTATCTACCATTCCCCCAGCTTGGTGTCATCCGCGAACTTACTAAGCACGCAGTCTATCCCATCATCAAGATCATTAATGCACTGCAGAACTGGGGTGAGCACACGGACCAGCTCGAGGAAGGTCTGCTTGCTCATCCTGAAGTTCTGCAGCCACAGGTCATCGTCTCAGGTGATGAGGATGATCCGCTTCCACCAGTCACTGCTGGCCTCACGAGCCTGGAAACAACGAGGCATGGAGCGCACTCCTGTGAGCGTGGCAGCTTGCTGGGGCAGCAAGGTGGGGGGCAGGCTGTCATATTCCCCCTCGCTGGCAGGTTGCCATACAGGCCTGCTCCACAGTCACACAGGGAGAACCTGATGAGCCATTAAGGACACAATGATTGTATTCCTTATGTCCTTAATGGCTCATCAGGTTACTCCCTGGTCCCATATCACCTGGCAGATTCCTTAACATTAAGGAGACAATGGTTTTACAAGTTAAAGTATAGATATAACACCAAATTCCTAACTAAACTAACTTCTAATCCAAATACAATTCCTAGACATAAACTATATAATCATTCCCAGCAAATTACTACCTTTCTATTGATACCAAACATGAGATAGTTCCTATGGATTATAGCATTTATGATATATGAATAGAAAATAATATCATAAATGCTTCCCTAAATCCAGACAGCATCACACCCTGCCCACATGCCCTGCCAGGGTCCCTGTCCCTCTTTGCCCCATTGCACACAAGGGGTGCCCCCCCTGCCACCGTGGACCTGCCCAAGGTCCCCCTAGCCCCACAAAGTTGACCTAGAGCATCCAGTGTGGACGCTCTAGATTGACTTTGTAAGTTCCCCTTTAAGTCGGCTTTAATTTTAAGTGTAGACACACTAAGTCGACTTAAATTCCCAAGTGTAGACATAGCCAGTGTGTGTTATATAGAGGACTTCTTCTCAGTCTTCTCTTTTGTGACGTGCGGAGGACTTTCAGAAGTCTGGGACCCGTTCTTTCAAGAGGAAAGTTATCTTGCTCCCAAACAGGTGGCAACCCCCGACCCCCCCAATCTTCTGCATAAGGCCTAAACATTCTCAGTATTGACTGGGCTCGTTCACAGTAAGTCTGTATAAAGTACTGGCCACCTATGCCACTTTAACCAGGTCTGAGTATTTGCCCCATACATTTATAGATATAATTCAAAGTAGTCCACTAATCCTCTTCTAGTCTCATTAATTCTTTCTGATAGCTTATGGTTTCCTTTCATTTTGGAAATTAGTGACTATGAAAATGAAAAAGGAGTCAAGGTAGTCACAACATTTATCTGCTAAAGTATATTTAATCTTTGAAAGGAGTAAACTTAAAAAAATGTACAGAAGAGTAAAGGAGATGGATAATTTTTTAAAACAAATCAAATACTTTTCAGGTTCTATTTATTTTTTTCTAATAAAAAGTTATTTCTTTTGGTGAGATTTGCATTAAGCATCAGATCTTGTTTAAGCCAGGCTTTTTTGAGGTTATTTTTCCTTCAAACTATAGGTAACAAAATTCCAGATGCCATCCAAGGTTGGTTGAAGAAAGGAAATGTTTCTTGGAGCCACTGTATGAGTAGATGACTTACGGTGTTTGATTTTATGCACTGGGCCCACCACCTGTATAAATGATTCAGCCCAAGCTATGATACACTTTGTGGTTTATTTTTCCCTCTCCTTGAAAGCCCCAAAGGCAAAATATACATTCAAGTGGTCACTCAGCCTCCTCCAAATAGAGCTAGACCATTCCCTGTAAATAGGCCTCTCTTGATGTGGCAGTTACAGGTGATTCCTCCCTCTCTCCCCTGCCCTCCCTCCCAATCATATCAAAGATCCCTTTATACAGGAGACCACATGTAATGCCGTGAAACATTCTTGCTCTCCAGCCCTCCTGCTTTACAGTCTCCGTAAGCAAACATTAGAGCTTAGATCAAAGTGTGTGGACACAAGATAACCCTCATCCACAAATAGTGTGTGACTGTTGAAGCTAACACAGCAAATATGTTGTCTCTCTTGCCCCACCCCCTTTTCTTGGGAGCGGGGAGTCTTTTGAAAATTTACAGTCAAAGAATTCATTGATGTGTTTGAATCTCTGTACTAAGGTTGCTGCTCATTGACATGAGAAACTTTAGAGCTGCTGCTCCAGCTCTGTGAGGTTGAAGTTTCAGGTCAGGCTGAGGCATGATCTGCAAAGCTTGCCAAGACCATGTCTGATCTCAAATTGCCCTTGGAATACCCAAAATAGTGCATTTGATGTGCTGACATGTACATCACACAGTGAGGCTGGCCATGTTTGATTGCATAAAGGGCTACTTCTCAGTCTTCTGTTCCTGTGACTCACATGGACTCTTTCCAAAAGTCTGGGACCTATTCTTCTAAGAGGAAACAAAATGCAAAGCATTTTCTTTTTTATAAGACCAAAGGAACATTTCACAATAAGATTCTTAAAAAATAAAGAGAATCCACAGTGGTATTTTTGCCAAGGCTCTGAGCTCCTGATTTAGTGTCCTGTCCAACTCCCTTTGAAGTCTATGGGGCTATGTCTACACTGGCAAGTTAGTTTGAATTAAGGAGGCTTAATTCTAACTAACTAAAGCCATGGCTACACTAGGCTTTAGTTAGTTTGAATTAAGGGCTTCCTTAATTCGAACTAATAAGTTCAAATAGGGCTTTAGAAGCTATGTTCCCCCTAAGCTGCGCGAGGCTGAGGCTTTGCCGTGGCATACCTGGCCTGAGCCTGGCCTCTGGGCTGGCCCTCCCTGCCCCCAAGGCGGAACAGGCAGGCTCAGGGCCGGAGCATGTCCGTGGGCCGGCCTGCCTGCCCCACACGGCCGGGGCAGGGGGTGGCCGCGGCTGGAGTGGGCTCCCGGGCTTGCACCCGCCGGCCACCTAGATTTCCCGGCCTCGGGCCGGGGCCAGGATCGGCCTCCAGTGCCAGGGTCTGCTCTGCTCTGCCCTGCCAGCGGCCTCCCGGGGCCATGGTCGGGTCCCTGCCGGCAGCAGCCTCGGCTTTTCTTTCTTTCTTTCTTTCTTTCTTTCTTTCTTTCTTTCTTTCTTTCTTTCTTTCTTTCTTTCTTAAAAAGCTTTTAAAAATTAATTTTAAATAAAAACCTTTCTAAAAATTAAATTTCAATTCAAAATTCATTCAAATTCAATTAATTAAACACAATTAATTAATTCTATTTACAATCACTTTAACTTCAATTAATGCCTATAATTTCTGTCGTGTGAGTTTACACAAAAATTTTATTCAGAAAAAGTTTTGCACACGGCTTGAAAATTTTGCACATAAGCCGCCAAACCTTAGAGGGAACATTGTTTAGAAATAAGGCTTTAATTCGAACTAACTAGTTCGAATTAGCCAATGTGGCCATGTTAATTCGAACTAATTTCTTAGTTCGAACTAACCGGCCATTGAAATGAATGGGGATCGCTAATTCAAACTAAGCAAGTGCCATGAATGGCACTTGCTTAGTTCGAACTAACTTTTTCTAAAACTAATTCAAACTAATTTTAGTAACTATAGACATAGCCTAAGGGACTCAAGTTGTGTGGGTAGTCTGCTAATTGTGGCCAAGATTTTCAAAACTCTGTAAGTAAAGTTAGAGAGTCAGGTTGGGTGAAGTAATATATTTTATTAGACCAGCTTCTGTTGGTGAGAGAGACAGACTTTCGAGGTTAAACAGAGAAAGAGCTCTGTATAGGCTCAAAAGCTTGGCTCTGTCACCAACAGAAGTTGGTTCAACAAAACATATTGCCTCACCCACCCTGTCTCTCTAATATCCTGGAATCAGCGTGGCTACAACAACACTCCATTTACTTAAATTTAGGCATCTTAATCCTTATTCTAGCACCTCAGTAGAAATGCCCTGATTTTCAAAGGCACTGAGCACACCACATGGCCAACAAAAAGTATTGGGATTTATGGGTACTCAGCACCTTTGAAACTTGGGCTACTTATATTTTGTTAATTAATTGTGTCTTTATCTGCCTAACTTTGGATGCCCAAGATTGACAACTTTCATAGATAGTTCTGAAGGCTAGTTCTGATAATTCCTTCAGATTAGCTAACCTGACATTCTGTATAACACAAATTGCAGAGCTTCCCTGAATTAATTCCTGCTTTGACTATAACATTAGTTTTAGAAAAACATCCAATCTAGATTTAAAAGTTGCCAGTGATAGAGAATCCACCACAGCCCTTGGCAAGTTGTTCCAGTGATTAATTACTTGCACTGTTAAAAATGTGTGTCATTACTTGTGTGAGTTTGTCTAGCTTCCAACTTCATAGACTCATAGATTCATAGACCTTAAGGTCAGAAGGGACCAGCATGATCATCTAGCCTGACCTCCTGCAAAATGCAGGCCTCAAGACCTCACCACCCACTCCAGCAATAGGCCACCAAACTATGACTGAGTTATTTACCTCCTTAAATCATTATTTAAGGACCTTAAGATGCAGAGAATTCACCGGTAGGTGAACCATGCCCTGTGCTACAGAGGAAGGCGAAAAACCCCCAGAGCCCAGGCCAATCAGCCCTGGGGGAAAATTCCTACCCAACCCCAAATATGGCGATCGGTTCAACCCTGAGCACGTGGGCAAGTCTCAACAGCCAGTTACCTAAGAAACAATTCTCTGTAATAACTCAGAACCCACCCCATGTACTCTCCCCTCTTAGGCCACTTGTAAATCCACCAAACATAGCCAAATATCAGTCAATTTTAAAAATAGGCTAATCATACCATCCCCTCCATAAATTTATCAAGCTCAGTTTTGAAAGTAGTTGTGGTTTTTGCCTCCACAACTTCCCTTAGAAGGCTATTCCAGAACTTTACTCTTCTAGTGGTTAGAAACCTGTGTCTAATTTCAAGCCTAAATTTCTTGATGGACAGTTGATAACCAGTTGTTCTGGTGTCCACATTGGTGCTGTACTTAAATAATTCCTCTCCCTCCCTGATATTAATCCCTCTGATGTATTTATAGAGGGTTATCATATCCCTCCTCAGCCTTCTTTTGGTTAGGCTAAACAAGCCAAGCTTCTTGAGTCTTCACTCATAGGGCAGGTTTTCCACTCCACAGACCATCCTTGTAGCCCTTCTCTGTACCTGTTCCAATTTGAATTCATCCTTTTTAAACATGGGGGACCAGAACTGCACACAGTATTCCAGATGGGGTCTTAGCAGTGCCTTGTACAGCGGCACTAACACCTCCCTGTCTCTACTTGAAATACCTCTCCTGGTACATCCTAGAACCAACTGCATTGGCTTTCTTCATGGCCACATCACATTGGTGGCTCATAGTCATCCTATAATCAACCAGTTCTCCCAGATCCTTCTCCTCCTCAGTCCGTTCCAACTGATGCGTCCCCAACTTATAGGAAAAATGCTTGTTGTTTGTTCCTAAATGCATGACCTTGCACTTCCCATTATTAAATTTTCATCCTATTCCTGATACTCCAGTTTACAAGGTCATCCAGATCTTTCTGTATGGTATCCCGATCCTTCTCCATATCAGCAATACCTCCCAACTTGGTGTCATCCGCAAACTTTATTAACAAATTCCCACTTTTTGTGCCAAGGTCAGTAACAAAAAGGTTGAACAAGATCTGTCCCAAGACAGATCCCTGAGGGACTCCACTGGTAACCTCCCTCCAGCTTGACAGTTCAGTATGACCCGCTGTAGTCACCTTTTTAACCAGTTCCTTATCCACCTTACTATATTCATATTAATCCCCATCTTTTGTAACTTAACTAATAACTCCCTGTGTGGAACTGTATCAAATGCCTTGCTGAAATCTAAGTAAATTAGGTCCACTGCATTCTCTTTATCTAAAAAATCTGTTATCCTTTCAAAAAAGGAGATCAAGTTGGTCTGGCACAATCTCCCTTTTGTAAAGCCATGTTGTATTTCCTATCATTGGATTTTCAAACTGTCACATGATGCACAGTGGGGTATGATCTGTGTAATTTTTCTGTTCACTTTTCATGCCAGTTATGTCATGCAAGGTTCCCTTTTGAATGTTCTACCGTATTGTTACGGTATCATGTTTCCTGCAGTGTCATGTATGTGTACAGTTGTGAAGTATGTTACATAGCTCAGACCATCATAGCTATCTCATTGCACGGAGGCTGGAGAGGTGCATGACAAAGGCAATGTAAACTGAGTTCCCTGGCTCAGGTGGGACAAAGAGAATCACACAGGAGCATGGAGTAGTTGGAACAAAGGGTGAGGGACTGGAAAACAAATACAGACACTTTGAACTGCTGGAGGCTTTTGGTATTCTGCTGGAGGAACACCATTTTGAGAGCAATTCCAAGAGATTGGGCCTACCCACATGGCCAGGAGGGCCAAGATTGGCTGAGCACCACCAACAGCCAGTATTGTGGGTAAGAATGAGGAGAATAGACTAGAGAGTAATCCTGGAGTAGTGTTATTAGATCAGTATTCATTTTATATCTTTTATTTGCTTGTGGTAACCCCTGACTCCTTTATTAAATGATTGTTTATTGATTTGCTATATAATCACTTAAAATCACACCCTAATCAATAAATTAGTATTTGTTTTATCTCAAGCTGTGTGGACTTTAGAGGGTGTGAATGAGAGAGGCTGTGCATATCGATTTTATGGATAAATGGACGGATAAGAGTCTGTGGGTCTACAGTGATTGGAGAAGGGTCCTGATTCCTGTAGGACAGGTGTTCCTGGTATGGTATCTGGGGGTGCTTGCTGGGGGACTGTCCCATGTGTGGCCAGAGGGCTCATACCCACCACCTGGGATCAATTACACACAGGAGGCTAGTGTGGACTGACTCAGGAGTGAGTGGTCTCCTGGCATAGCGGGGTAAGTTGGGCTTCAGGAGTGGAGATCAGGGGAGTCACAGTGGCACACCAGACCAGATTCAGGGAGGGAGGGGCGCATCACATATACCTTTACTTTCTAGATAGAAGAGCCCATTATCAAATTTCTATTTCCCATGTTGGTACTTGTAGACTGTGATCAAATCACTGTTTAACCTTCTCTTTGTTTGCTCCTGGAGTCTGACACCAAATGGCATATTTTCCACTCCTTTAATCATTTTTGCAGCACTTCTCTGAAACCTCTTTTAGCCCCTTTATCTTTATTGTCACTTTGCATGGCATGGTGCTTAGATGGAAATATTGATTAAAAAGGCAATGCAGAGCACTGGGATTTATATTTAATTTAATAAAAAAGCAAAAGTTGCTTTAAATAAATATGCTTATACCATTGGCACCCCGCACCAGTCAGTCTTGGCTGCCAGCATGGCCTCTTTGAGTTCATTGGCCATAAAGTGTAAATTAAATCAGCTGTAATGGATCAAGCCCCCAGTCAGCCTATGGATTGATAGAGCTCAGTCATCTTTTCCCATCATCATCATTCCCCAGTCTTATGCCAATCAGAGCTTGGCCACACCAGAGACCCTCGACCTCAACTGTCTGTGGTTGCTGACTATGGAGAGGAAAATGAGAATATTTTCTTTTTAAAATTGTGTGTTAGTATTTTATATACTAACTATGCTTATAGAAAAATAGTAACTGAACTTTTATTTCAAAGCTACTACCAAGAAGGGGCCACCTAGATTAATAGTTGCCACTTATGCAACAATATTTAAACTGTCATAGAAAAAGCTGTTTCTACGCAGGAACATTCATGCTACCCCTCTCAAAAAAAATAAAAATAAAAAAAAAAAATACCATGAAAGGGAAATGGTTTCAGTGTATGGAAACTGTAACTCTGTAGGTGGTATTAAAGAAGCATTTCCTTCTCCTAACCAAGAATCCCTCTAGCCCTAAACCATATCAAATAGAAGATTAAATTAGTTTAATCTTCCCAAAGAACATTTTGAAACAGCCTGGTCTACAGTATACTATCAATGCTCTGAGAACCACAGAAACTAAACCCTTCAGCTTTGATTTAGAAAAACCATATGGGGTCTTTTTCAAATTAACTTGGCAACTCTTAGGCTATGTCTACACTCAGAAAGTTAGGTTGACTTTCTTAAGTCGACTTTCTAAAGTCGACTTTAAGTCAACCTTATTAAGTTGACTTAGAGAATCTACGCAAGACTCTTAAGTTGACTTAAAGGTGCTCCTATTAAGTCGACTTAGAGAGTCTCCACTAGACTCTCTAAGTCGACTGGGTAGGTGGAGGGAGAGCTAGCCTTGCAGGGCTGGCTCTCCCCAGACCAGGAAGCCGCTTGTGGCTTGTCCCGGCGAGAGCCAGCTGACTCTCCCCGGGATGAGAAGTCATGTGCGGCTTGTACCGGGAGAGCCATTCCTCCAAGGCTGGCTCTCCACGGGACTGAGAAGCCACTCTTGCAGGGAAGCCGCGGGTCTGGGGAGAAGGGATCAGGGGCTCTCCTGGAGACAAGGGAGCCATGCGGGGCTCCCTTGTCCCCCCCCGCCCTAGGTCGACCAAGTTGACTTAGAGCATCTACGCTGGTTAAGTCGACTTAATAAAGTCAACTTAAACACTAGTTTGAATTATAACGAGGTGTTATTAATTCAAACTATTTTTTCCTTAATTTGACTTAAGGAGCAGCTTAAGTCGAATTAAGGAAAGCCTAGTGTAGACGTGGAGTAAATTAAGTCGACTTAAGCTTGCTTAAATTGACTTAATTTACAAGTGTAGGCACACCCATTGTTAGCAGAACTAGTTTGCCTCAGTTCTGGGCTAAAAGCAATATAGGCCCCTGATTAAACACCTTGGAAATTAATTAATATATCTGTTATATTTCTGTTTTCTTTAGCTTACTTCCAGCCTAAATATAACTATGAAAAGCAATACACAAAGCCAATTTCAGGATCTTTTCCCCATCAGCTAGTATTATTTCAGCAGAAGCTTTGGTTAAAGACAACATTGTCTAGACAAAAAGATAACTTTTCTTTTCTTTAAACAAAAATAAACTCTCAAGACTAAAAAGCAGTAAAGAGTCCAACTGAAGCTAACAAAACCCACAAAATGCAAAGATAAGGATGACTATATTTAATTCATGCTGTTGATGAATGCTTGTATATGTTAATAGACCATCAGCCTTAACTTTAGTTTTCTTGGAAGTTGTAGGTTCAAGCCAGTCTCTTGCTTGCACTTAATTTCTTATGTTTCTTTTATCACCTTTGTCATCTTGAACCCTTAAGAAGTTATATTATTGGGTAAAAAATGTTATGGCTGGTGGGAAATAATTCAGATACAATCATTTGCAATAACAAGACTTTCCTGCAGTGCTTCTGAATACTTTTGGACTCTAATTTGTACCATAACTCCTGTAAATTTCACTTGAATGTCTTCATTAGTTAGTTTCTGCACAATCTATACAGTTCTACAGGAAGGATATAATTCTCTATTACATTCCACAGGATGGCTCAAAACATCCATAGAAAAGACTAATTTTCTATTAAATTCTATGGAATTTTCCCTTCACACAACTGGAAATAGGAGAAAGAGGAGAGATATGACTTTATAATAGTATAGATAAGGTGGCCATACTTTCAAAATAAAGAAACAGAACCCGTATAGTGTCACAAGATATTCATTCATAGAATCATAGACTCATAAGAAATTAGGTCTGGAAGGGACTTCAGGAGGTCATCTAGTTCAACCCACTGCTCAAAGTAGGACACCTTGGCTATGTCTACATTGGCAATTTAAGTTGACTTAAGGAGGCCATGTCCACTCTAGGCTTTCATTAAGTCTCCTTAAAAAATTCCTTAAGTCGACTTAATGAAAGCTTAAGTTGACTTAATAATTACCACACATTAGGTCGACGTAAACCTCCTTAGCTCAACCTAGCCCTTCCTTAGGTCGACCTTAGCCCAGTGTGGATGCATAAGTCCACTTTGTTAAGTTGACCTAAAGGCAGTTAGGTCGACTTAACAAAGTGGACTACGTCAACTTAAAGTGTTGCCACTTGTTAAGTCGACTTTAATAAGGTCGACTTTAAGTCAACTTAAAGTCAATCTTATTAAAGTTGACTTAACAAAAGTCGACTTAACTTTTCTAGTGTAGACATAGCCTTTATGTTTCTGCCTGGTTATGAACAGGAGACCTTTTGTGTGACTTCAACTTGAGTGTGGTGGTGCTTTTAGTTAGTAAATATCTGAGGGTATTTTCTACTGCCTGAGTTAGTGTTAATATCATCACTCTGTGTATCTTGAGCTTTATTTTGCACTGTTGCTAGTCTCATTTGAGGTAGGGTAACTTGAGAGGAATTCAGTTGGGCATAAATGACCTACTCAGCCTCTACTGAAGAGTTAACTTGGGCTCTGATGCAGTTGTTACCCCATCCACACACAAAATCATCTTACCCAACTTAACTGGTGCTTCCAACCTGGGCTAGCTGACTCAGCTTGGGGTATAGACTAGAAAGAGCTCAGGTACCCCTTTCATTTGAGCTGGTGATCCATTCACTTTATAATGAAGATGCAGGCTAAATCACTTTATTGCTTATAGTCCTCCACAGTTCCCCCTGGATATGCCCAGAAGAACTGACAAGTTTTCCCCTAATGCACTGGGAAAGGGTCATAGAGTGTCTTATCTTTCTGCACCACAAAGAACCATGGGACATGACCCCAGACATCCTAGCAACACACCCTGGTGCTGATTATCTTAACTCTACAGTGAAGACACCAAAATAATATCATGGACTATGTCTACACTTGTAATTTTAAGTCGACTTTAACTAAGTCAACTTAGTGCGTCTACACTTAAAATTAAAGTTGACTTAAAGGGGAACTTACAAAGTCGACCTAGAGCATCCACACTGGATGCCTAGGTCGACTTCTAGGGGCTAGGGGGACCTTGGGCAGGTCCACAGTGGTGGTGGGGGGCACCCCTTTTGTACAATGGGGCAAAGGGGGACAGAGATCCTGGGAGGGCATGTGGGCAGGGTGTGATGCTGTCTGGATTTAGGGAAGCATTTATGATATTATTTTCTATTAATATCTCATAAATGCTATAATCCATAGGAACTATGTCATGTTTGGTATCAATAGAAAGGTAGTAATTTGCTGGGAATGATTATATAGTTTATGAATAGGAATTGTTTTTGTATTAGAAGTTAGGAATATGGTTGTTATATCTATACTTTAACTTGTGTGTTTCTGTGGAAACGCCCCAGACAGGAGGCTGTCTACAACCATTGTGTTCTTAATGGCTCATCAGGTTTCTCCCTGGGCCCATTGTACCTGGGAGCCTCTAAAACCATTGTGTCCTTAATGTTAAGGAAGCTCCCAGGTACAATAGGCCCAGGGAGAAATGCTTCCCTAAATCCAGACAGCATCATGCAGGGCTCTGCCCTGCCCTTTGGGGGGCATGCCAAGCTCACCCTGTGCCCCCCCCCAGCAGGGAGGGCATTGGTGTAGTCCTGAGGTAGCCCTAGGTCGACTTAGGGCTACCCCACGTCTACACTGGCTTAATTCGACTTTAAAAATTCGAATTAAGCCTTAGGTCTAGTTGAAAGGAGGTTTAATAAAGTCGACTTAATTTTAATTAAGCAAGCTGCTTAAGTCGACTTAAGGAAACTGTAGTGTAGACGCAGGGTAAATTAAGTCAACTTAATTTTAATTAAGCAAGCTGCTTAAGTCGACTTAAGGAAACTGTAGTGTAGACGCAGGGTAAATTAAGTCGACTTAAGTAAGCTTAAGTTGACTTAATTTACCAGTGTAGACGCAGCCATGATGAGTTTTCAGATACTCCACATTTCATCTCTGTCTTCGATCCATTTTTCCTGGGTTGGAGAACCTCTGCATTTAGCCATTTAAATAACTTTAAAAATCTGGCCCTTAGAATTTGGCCCTTAAAATCTGGCTCTCTCTGCCTGTGTCTCATATGTGAAATTGAAATAATAGTACTTCTCTGCTTCACAGGTGTATTGGGGACAGAAGATATAAGTGCACTGAAGATTGCGAGGTGCCTTGATGCTATGTCAATGGAGGCCAGACAAGTACTTTAGATAGATAGCTTGCTGTGATTTTTCTATAGCTATAGCTTCAAGGCAGAGTTGTGCTCTGAGACGCGCATTACAATTCCCATTGCTTTTAGTGGAGAAGCTGAGGAGTTTAACTAGAGAAAAAGGATCATACAATTGAGTGAAGAAATCTGAAACAATAATAAAAAGCAACTATCAACAAAATAATGGTCCTAGTCTGTTATTATTTGGATTGGTTTGCTCTAGCACTTGGATTTAATGTATTTGCTTGAACTCTCTAATGGAATTTAAGTAATTTTATACTTAAGTCTTTAGAAGTTTTGCCTCGGAACAGGAGTAAGTTCTTCAGGGTTTGGCCCCTTATTTTACTGTTGTTTTTATTTCAGTTTCTGGAGGGTTCATTGCTCATAAATTCATGTTTGTTTTCATATGATAATACCACCACAAGGAATAACTTTTAAACATTTTTATTAGATTTTGTTTTACTGTTTTTAATACTTAAAATGTCTAGTGCCCTACAAAATATTATTGCAATTTTACTTCTTTAGTGCTCAGTCACTGGCTTCAGAAAAGGACTTGGGTCTAGCCCTTCCAAGGATTTGGGCACCCAACTCCCATACCTTTGAGGATCTGGGCTTTAGGTTCTGATTTTCAGAGGGTCTAAACACCTGCTGCATCCATTGATTTCAGAGGGAGTTGTGGGTCCTCAGTAATCAGTAAGCCTGTATCTTTGCCCCCAGAAGCATCTCTTGCTCAGAAGTTGCATCTATCCTTCAAGGACTAGGCTGTGCATTGGGAAGGAACAATTTGGGACCTAGCAAAGTCAATGGATCACCTATTACACTTCCCTATGTGGTTCTTTTGACTTCTTCAAAAGGCTACTGAAGTTGTGGGGGATTTCTATTTACTTCACTGGGCTTTGAAAGAGGTTCTTAAGGCAGAATACAAAATGCTTCTTACGTGTCTAAATCCAGTGTTACTAACTAGGGGATGACAGGTGTTTGGCATCCTCATATACCCAAGGAGACTGATCTATAGGTGCTGTCTGAGTACACCTACCAAATTGGGCCTCATTCAGAAGTTGGCTGGAAGAAACAATGGAACCAACTGTATCATTTTTAATGCAGTGGTTAGAGCAGTCACCTCAGATGTGGGAGATCCAGGTTCAATTTCCCCCTCTCTTTTAGAGGGTTCTTCCATAACCCAATGGTTATATTTTGATGTGGCGTTCCTTCAGTCTCTCCTGTTGAAGGTGTTCCACTATGAATTAATAATTAATGAATGATTAAGCCAGAGAAAGGGCAAATGAACTTGGGTCTCCCATATCTCAGATGAATGCTTGTACCATTGGGCTAAAAGTTATAAAGCTGTCAGCCTTTTTTGTGGAATGATGAAGATGCTTTACACATTCCATAATCCCCTGTACCAGGAAAGGAATTCCTGTTTGTCGATCATTAGCAGAGTTAGGCACCTCCTTACAGCCTGGACTCAGGCACTTATATCTGATAAAGGAATATAGTTGAGCATATCCATGTCTCTCATTGGCTAGTTTAGGCAGCCCTCCTTGTTTGGTGTGCTGGCTATTGTGGGCCACATTCTAAGGCATGAACTCTCTTTATTCATTGTATCAGGAGCTTTAGGTACCCAACTCAGCTTTGTGGATCATAGTTTATTCCTGTGACTCTTTTTTTTCTTATTAGGTATAATGGAACTTTGTTTGCAATACTTAGGTGTCTACTGTGTATTCCACCCTTAGGGTGCGTCTACACTGGCAACTTAAATCGACTTAAGGACGGTTAAGTCGACTTATACAAAGCCACGTCCACACTGGGCTTTTATTAAGTCTACTTAAGTGCTTCCTTAAGTCGACTTAATAACAGCTTAATAATACCACCTCTGAATGTCAACTTAAGCCTTAAGTCGACCTTATTAAGTTGACTTAAAGGCAGCGTGGACAGCTATGTCTACTGTTAAGTCAACTTAACAAGGTCGACTTAAGTCGACTTAAAGTGTAGCCACTATGTTAAGTCAACTTAACAGAGTCGACTTAACTTTACAAGTGTAGACATAGCCTTAGTGCCTGCCCTGCAGCAGTTAAAGAAAATCAGCCATTTCCTAGTAAGGGTGTCCTCACTGCTGAGTGTTTCTTTCTGATTTTGGAATTTGTCTTCATAGCTGAATTGGTCTGTATTGTATATTTTCCTTGGACAGTTTAAATGTCATAGGGACATTTGGAAGAAATGCACACAAAAGCTGTGCATGTCTTTATTTCAGTGTATTAAATGTGCATCTCCCCTTGTTTATATTTGTTTTCGTCTTTCCCTTCTCATCCCATCACCTGCTCTGCAAATTATCTCCCACTTCCACTATTGCCCACTTCTGAAGACAACATTTTTAAAGTTATTTTCTTGTCAACACTTGTTCCTCATAGAGCTGCTGATCCTAGTTCAGCACTTCTTCTTGGACCTGATGCATCCCTTTTCTTGAAGACTCCTCTGTTGCTACTTGAACTTCTTGACCCTTTGCTCATAGGAGGAGTGAATGTCAGAAGCTACTTTGACCCATGATCTTCAGCTAATCTTCTTTGCATTGGTATCTCTAGGAAGCTTTTTAGCAGGCATCATCTCCCAAACTGAGGAGCACCATGCTGGTAGACCAGTGTTTGCCTTCTAGGATGAGGCTAAATTAGGAGCTCCCTGTTTTACCTAGCGCTACTTTGCATAGTGGCCCATTTTCTCCAAATTTTTTGCATGCCAAGCAACAGTGTTGTCAACTACTCCAACCTTGAGCATTCTTGTTTTGCTCTCAGGGTCATTGCTTAGGTTGATGTCCCTGCCAGCAGATAGTGGATCTTGGGGGGCAATTACCGCACCAGTGGGGTACAAATCAATCTTTATTGAAAAATGTAAAACAGTTAAATGTAAAATTTAACAATGGGGTGTATGGGGTTTGTCACAGTAGGCAATAATGGGGGTGTATGGGGTTTGTCACAGTAGGCAATAATGGGGTGTATGGGGTTTGTCACAGTAGGCAGTTGGGGAGGGGGTTTCTCTTATTAAGCAGTGTGAAAATGAAGAGGTGTCACAGTGAGTTACAATTGGTGGCTAGCGATTCTACAAAGAAAAACCAAAAACCAATATGTCACAGTGGTATAGGTGTAGTGGTACAGTAAAGGCAATGGTATCCAATGGGGTTTTACGAATATGAATGAGATACAAATGGCAGTAAAATTGCACAATAAGGGTGATTAGTGAATTTACACAAGTGTAATAGTACAGATGAGAATCAATAACTTGGTTTGTAGGACTGCAGTGGCAGGCAGTCTGTAAGAGTGTACCTAGAGGCTGGGTTAAGGAACAGGGGCGGGGGTGGGGTGAGTAATCAGTGGCAGAGGAAGAGGGAAGAGTACAGCTGCAAGGGATGCAGCAAGAGGCACTGAAGCCCTGCAGGGCGAGGCTCAGAGCAGTCTTCAGGAGCCTGCAGGCTAAACGCAGAGGAATCAAAGAAGAAAGGCAGGAAGGGGCTTTGGAAGTTCGGGGAGAGGTGGAAACAGCAGCGGAGGACTTGAGGTGTTCGGGGAGAGATGAAGACACAAAGGCACTTATTTAACAACTTAACAGCAACTATACAACTTATGCTAATAATGAACAACAGAAAGAAGGAAAAACAAAAAGAGAAAAGCAATACAATAAAACAATTATCTTAAATCTAGCTTGACTATGGCCACACAATATAACAGGTAATGGCAAACAAGTATCTCACTTAACTACCGCTAAACACAGACACAAAATTCAATTCTAACAGCACTACAACTTATACAAGCTAATAAAATGCAACTTAACAAAACTAAGCCTAAACAAACTAATGAAACTAAACCTAATGGCACACCTTATACTACACTGGTCCTATTGACCAGAGGGGAGCAGTCCCAGAGGCAGAGTGGTATGAGCCCAGGCTACAGCTCCTGGGGGAGTCAGGGGATGGTGGCTGCAGCAGTGGAAACAGCTGAAAGCAGGGAGCCCCGGGACAGAGCACACGGGGGCAGAGCTTAGCAGCGGCACAGGCTTTTCTTTAAGCAGCAAGGGAACTGCGGAGTTAGAAACAGTTTCAGGCACAGACCAAGGAATTAACTTGAGTCTGTCTGCTGGGAAAGCAAGGCCAGCAGCTAGGACAGGGAGAGTATGCAAGAGGGGAGCCTTACCAATTCCCAGGACAGCAGCAGGGATAGAGGCAGGAACAGCAGCAGCATCAGAGGATGCAGAGGAGGCTCGGTTCGTTTTCAATAGTCAGGAGATCTCACAGGAAAATTCAGTGTTCGTGGGAGGGGAGTTCAAAAATGGGGAGTATGCTCAAAAATTAAACGAGAGTGGAGAAAGGGCCCCCCAAAGACCCCTAGCTGATCAGACCAGGTGGCAAAGCAGGAACCTCTCTGATGTCTGACTCAAAAATGTCTGGTTTTAAAGGCAAACTCAGGCAGCTTCCCGCCAGTAACTCTGATTGGCTCCCTCTGCTACAGGGGAGGAGAGAGGGCAGGGAAAGCTGCAGGTAAGCACAGGACATGTCTGGGCAAAGTTCTGAACCACAGGTATGACTCATGTCCTTAAGCTCAACAGGCCATTTAAGTCTTGCACTCCTGGGCATTGTCCACCCTACACCGAGCCAGGGTCTAAGCCAAGAAGCTAAAGGCCGCCTCCCTGGGCTGGGCAATGGCCCTAGCAGCCCGGGAGGGGTGGCCACACAAAACAACAAAACAAAGGGAAAATAAATGCAGGAGGGGGACAGCTGCAACAGACAGTTGACAGTCAGGAAATGGATTCCCATGTCTACCTGCAACAACGGGCCCTAATGGAACCTAATTTAATGAGAGAAAAAATAATTATCCTAAAAAGCATTTCTTATTCTCCTCTATTTTCAGACTCTAAGGTCAGAGGGGACCAATATGATCATCTCGTCTGACCTCTTGCACAATGCAGGCCACAAAACCTCACCCACCCACTCCTGTAATAAACTTCTTACCTATGACTGAGTTTTTAAAGTCCTCAAATAATGATTTAACGACTTTAAAGTACATAGAATTCACTAGCAAGTGAGCCATGCCCCAGGCTACAGAGGAAGGCAACCCCCCACTCCAGAGCTCTCACTGGTTACCTTGGGTAGGATGTACAAAGCCTCATGTAGCAAAACACTCTTTTATTTGTCCTGCTACTGAAGTCTCTGGTTCTCCCCTCAAGTTCTGTCAAAATGGTCTTCCACTAGCAGGGCCTTAAGAAAATTCTTTCTCCCATATTCATCTTTTCTGGAGGCTCCCCCCTTGCATCATAGTCTGCAATGTTAAATTTACTGGATTATGTAATACTATAAGAACAGAAGTTGTCATGGTATTTCCTAATTATGCCTTTTCTAATAACTTTCAACTACACTGAAAAAACGCTTAATTGAATTATCTTCCAATGCCATGTCATTCTAAAAAAGAGTTTCCAATTGAAGTTTACTCCAGACTTAAAGCTAATATGAAAAAGTTGTGCTCTTCAGATTTTGTGGTCCATGTGTCCAGTTTATGCTTTAGTTTATTAAGTAATTTACTGTAGTTTCTTTCCCTATATTTGCAGAAATTGGTGAAGAGACAGCACACATTTCCAGAGCACTAAGTTCATACAATTACCAACTGTATACTCTAATTCAATTTAGGTTCACAACCACAGGATTTTAGGTGGTGTACGGCATAAGAAATTCTATAGATAAACCTTCTCGGTAGATTTCATCTCCTTTCTCTTTAATTCAGACTGTGAAGAAGGCATTCAATCTAAACTCTTGTTCACTGAATTTCCTATTGGCTTTTAATTGGACTGCAGCTATTGGATGAAATCCTGGCCAAGTGAAGCCAGTAGGCATTTGACTTCAGTTGAAACCCTACTCATTACTTTCTAAGGGAATGGTTGTAAGCCAGTCTACACTAGAACCTCTTCACATTACCATATTGGTCTAAAGGGCCCGTGTCTAAATGAAAATAAAGTCCCTTGTACTGAGAAGAAATATCGCTCTATAATGAGTAAAATCCTAAAATAATAAATATTATTATTTTGGTTAAGAAGCAATGAACACATAGCATCAGGGATATCAAAAGAAATGAGGGAAGATCACATTGTTTTGGAACCAGCTGTCCTTTTCAATGCAACCAGGCCCCTCTCACTGAAGTGAATGTCTCGTATAGAATTGGTTAGATGTGGCACCATGCCCCAAACCACTGCAGGTCAAATTGTCTGCTGGTGTGAATGGGGGACCTTCCACCGGTGTCAAGGGGAAGTACTGACTGCACAGCTCTTTAGAATATTAGGGCACTTACTAAGATGTGTGTGATGGTGTGAACTCTTATTACTGGCTAGAGAAAGGAAGGAACCCCAAGGAGAGTCATGCATCACTCCTGGGGGCGGGTGGTGTTTAACTGCTTGCCTTCTATCCAGAGGAGATGGAGCTATTAGGTAAGGCCTATTAGACAACTGGGGCCTTAAAGCAGACCGAGGGAGCTCATTAAGGGAATGAGACTGTATAGAAGACAGGCTTGTCTTGTAGAGAAAAAAATATAGGTGTTTGCAGGCATATAGTGGGAGTGGTCCTGCTTTTTAGCAGGGGGTTGGACTAGATGACCTCGTGAGGTCCCTTCCATCCCTATGATTCTATGATTCTATGATATATAGAAGTTATGGAATTTTAAAAGCTTGTATAGCGTGATAGCTAGCAGCAGTGTCCAGAAAGGGATCAACAAACTTTCTGGCTAACAGAAAATGTCAATGGTCTGTAAACTATTTGCTAAATGCTTTTTCAACAGGTTGTTCAAGTTTTTTGCTCATAATGAAACTTTGTGGTTTCTGAAATGAGCTGTAAACAAGATGACTACAGTTTTTAATATTGTGCAGTCCAATGTGCAAAGTCCTTGGCAGGGCTTCAGTGAATATTATCGAAAATCTATTAGTTCCATAAGCCTAAATTTGGAAATAGCTACAATCATACTAAGTACAAGCAGATTGTGAAAGCAAAATCCAACCAAAGTAACATCAGATCAGCGCTGGACCTACGTCATCCTATTTGTTTTTCATTTAAAAGTCTAAGCTGATGGCCAACAGGTTCAGAAAAATGGCTGCACTTCCAAACAAAGAGGATATAGGAATGGGAGATTATAGGATGTAGTTGGCTATCTGTGAACACGTTCAGTTGGCTCAGGGGTACTTGTCCAATAAGATAATAAAAACAGCATTTTGCAAAAAGAAAAATTCTTTTGTTTCAGAACCTCTTTGTAGGCATCAGAGATGTGGAGAATATTCCCAAGGGACATCTGAAACCAAACAAAACATAGTGGGATGCATGTTTTATTACAAGCTCAAAGCTCTTCTCTGGTTTGCTGAATGTTTTTGGAACATTCAAGACACTTTTGAGTGAATGAGGGCCAGTTGATGATTTCACATTGGAACAGTGTAAAACTTGCAAAAAAACCCCAAATGCAGCTTTGTCTGAGTTTCAACTGATCCTTTCTGAAATTCATTGGAAACCTGGACTCAAGGGGTGTGTCTACACTTGTAAATTAAGTCGACTTAAGATGGCTTCAGTCGACTTAATTTACTCTGCATCTACACTACACTTTCCTTAAATCGACTTAAGCAAGCTGCTTAAGTCGACTTAAGGAAAATAAAGTCGACTTAAGGAAAATAAAGTCGACTTTATTAAACCTCCTTTTAATTTGACTTTAGGCTTAAGTCAACTTTCTAAAGTCGACTTAATCCAGTGTAGACCTGGAGTAGCCCTAAGTCGACTTAGAGTCAACTTAGGGCTCTCCAGGACTCCAGCACTGCCTCCCTGCCAGGGGGGGCCACAGGGGGAGCCTGGCATGCCCCCCCAAAGGGCAGGGCAGAGCCCTGCCCACCCTGTCCCTATGCCCTGCCAGGGTCCCTGTCCTCTTTTGCCCCATTATACCCAGGTACAATGGGGCAAAGGCTGAGCCCCCTGGCACTGGGCAAGGGGGGCCCCCCTGTCACCATGGACCTGCCCAAGGTCCCCCTAGCCCCTAGACATTGACCTAGGCATCTCGTGTGGAAACTCTAGGTCGATTTTGTAAGATCCCCCCTAAGTAGACTTATAATTTAGGTGTAGACATGCTAAGTCAACTTAACATAGTCGACTTAGTTAAGTTGACCTAAATTTACAAGTGTAGACATAGCCAAGGTGAAATGCATCAGAAGCAATACTGTGCAGAAGGGAACAAGGAGAGGGTTTCTCCTGGAAAACAAAAATACCAAGTTTCACACAGTCCTAGACAATAGCTTATATCTGCAAAACGGGAGTGGAGGGTAAAGTGTTGTGGAGTAGGGTACCATGAGCCAAACCTTTGCATGTTTCATCTTAGCTTTGCACTGGTGAAGCTATTTTAAAACCCAGTTAGCAGGCCACTGGAGAGTCATTTTACGTAGAGAGAATGTCAGGTGAGGCAAAGTGGCCATAGCCATTATGACAACTCCTTCTCTGGAGTAGGCATTGAGTGCATAGTCAGAGAAAGAAGGCATGACCGTGCCCCAGTAATTCCACTCTTAGTTGGGAAAATTCCAAAGCCCAGCCCTCCCCTCTGGAGCTAGGCTGTGTGCTCCTGAGTTGCCACTGCACATCTAGTCCATAAAAGCAGGTGTGCTACCAGCCCCGATTTTTTTCCTCATCGTTCAACCAGATATTTGTGTTCCTCCTGGTATTGTCACTGTTGTCTGCCATTCAGAGTGATTTATCAAACTAACAGATCACCTTACTAATAGAAGAAAAGCTCTGAATAGGCAGGCTGCTGGGGCTGAATAAATAGGACCAGATTTGGTCCTACATGGATCATAACAAAAGAGAGTGCATTTAATGCTGCAGCTCTCTGCTCTTATGTTTGGATAGGCATTTTAAAAAAAAATTGTGATAGGGTGTGGATCTAGGCTGATCTCTAATTTTCAAGGGCTTTGGAATCCAAATGAAGATCAGGATCAAAACTCCATCACTGACACCTATGAAACCAAAACCATATAAACACACAACTTAGGACTCTGAGCTGCTAAAAACCTGCTTTAATCTAGTGAAACTCTGATTTTGGATCATTTAAATACAGATGGTGACCAATTTATGCGATTACGTTGGATGCTGAATGTGATGTATTCGGATAATGGTATGCACAGTACATACCTGAAAGAATGTGAAGAGAGAGACTAGTTCCTGGAGCTAAACATTTTCTGTGAATTTTAATTTTCCACCCCGTACCCTCTTTCCTCTGTTTTCTTGGAACTTTTGAAAAAATTGGGGAAAAAAATCCTTAAACTATCCATCTCCTTAGGCAGACACAGTTAGAAGAAGAAAGCTGAAAGGTGGTTGGTTACATTACTATAGACAAGTAGAGTGGTGCTGAAATCATCAATTATATTCACTACTACACTGGTTTTCTTTCATCCTAACATATCTGTTTGGTGGGCATTCTGTCCTTCTCTAATGGCACCTAAACCGCCTAGTGATTGATGAGTCTGCTACAGGGTTGGCCCTGAGCTATGTGGCTATTATCTCATGTAGTAGAGATTCCTTCAGTAAGGTTTAGGGGTGCTAGGTTCAGTTTTGTCTCTTTGCTGATGAATGAAATCTACCAGCATTGTAAGTGGATTTCAACTGAGGATGTGTTTCTTTAGCTAGGGAAAGTACGTAACTTTTTACTGCTTGGTGTGGGTCTCTATCCCCCTCAAATGGCACCTAAACCGGCTGTGCTTGTTAAGTCTGCTACAACCTTGGGTAAGAGTCAGCTGGCTTTTAGCTCAGGCAGTAGAGTCTCATACACTAAGCTTCAGAGGTCCCAGCTTCAATCCCAACAACTGTTACATTTGATCTAATACAGGAGTAGACAACCCCTGACACGCATACCACCAGTAGCACCCGAGACCATTTGGGGTGGCATGAAGCACCATCTGTGGCACCACAGAAATTGCTTCTCCTGCCACCAAAAGTCATTCCGGGTGGCTGGAGCAAGGGGGTTCCCTGCTATGCCCATGCCCCATGCATGCCACAAAAGGATCCACTCCAGGCAGCTTCTTTCCATGGGATGCCTGGGGACCCCAGCCCTCAGCCATGTCACTAAGAGGAGTCACTCTGGGCAGCTTCTCTCCATGAGTGGCTCCTTTCAGTAGCATGCCAGGAAAGCTCCCCCCCCCCAAGCTGCATCTGTGGTTGCTGCTGAATTTTCAGGCAGCTGCCACTTTTTTCAGACGAGGGGATCACTGGCAATGGATGAGGGTTAGGAAGGAGGGACTGGCACAAGGATTGCCAACCCCTGCTCTAATAGATTAGTGATCATTAAGGGCAACTTCAACACATGGTCCTAACCTGAATACTTCACAATGACTATTCAGCCATCTAATGTTCAAAAAGTACATGTCCTTATAAATCACACAGTCTGCTTTTCTTTTCTCTCACAACAGTGTAAATCAGATATAATTCCCTTCAACTCAATGCAGATACACCTGTATAAGTCAAAGGCTAATTAGTGTCAGAATTCAATGGAAAACATAAGAAGACAACTATCTCATACATCTCAGGTTCTAACTCTGAAAAACCTCAGGAATGTTTCCACTAGGAATAGTGGTGTAGGGGAGGGCTCTGGGACCTTATGAAAAATCTGGTTGTACCTCTGGCTTCTACCCAAAATCCTGGCCTGAAGAAAGGTGGAAATTCAGCTTCTTCTGTACAAGCTGCTTTTTCTTTGATCATCAGGTTACCACTACACTCTATCCTGTGGCTTCAACCTTCTATAGAAAAGCATTTTCTAGCATGCTTTTTTTTGCAGCTGATCCTTTAAATGTGGAAGGGAGAAGCATTGCAGCCTTTAGGTGGCCATTTTGTTTCTGTCTGCTGTGCCTTTAGTGCAGTCCTTTTGTTTCCGAATGCTGTCGTCTACATCTTCCTCTCTTTCAGCTGGTAAGTTTTTGGGTTTTTTTAATTCTGAGTATATTTTCCCCTGGATTTTTCACTTATTCTTATTCATGAAGACATGACACATCCTCATGCCATTTACCTAATGTCTACTGAGGTCTAACCATGCCTTTACACTAAGCCTGAGAAAACTCAGGCCAAATGAAGGAGTACATTTTTGTTTTCATTGTGTAAAAGTTAAAAGGAAAGTTGGGTTTTGTAGGAACAACCCTAGGACTTCATAATAAAACTGCTTAAGACCTGTAAGTGATTTTAAAATCAATAATGACCTTTGTATCAATCTGCTGTATCCATCTGGGATTGTTACTTTTATTTTACAAGCATGATGTTTTACTCCTGTTAGTTTTAAGTTAGTAATTTCCCAGAGAGCTCACCATGGTTTTGGATATATGAAATTGTTCAAAAGAGGGTTCATGAGAGAGGAATTTGTAGCTCTTGAATGAGAGTGTTCTACAGAAGCAAATGCCTTGATTTGTTTTCTCTCTGCCCTTTGTACTCAGAAGTCCTTGAGTTCCAAATAAGACATTCACAGTATGCTTTTTTCAGGTTTGGAGTTAATTTAACTGAGGCTAAGAAGCCACTACAAAAACTAGGGCAATCTAAATTAGTCCGTAGGTACTTGATGCTGATCTCACTAATGACTTTTAGAACTCTGTTAATTACAAGGGTGTTACTCCTGATTTGCACATGGTAAGAGATCAGAACCATTATCCAAGGCTTCTGATTCAAGGAAGCTTCCTGCCTTAGAATTTATTGAAATTCTTGAAGGGGCTGGGAGAATGATCCCAGATTAGGAAGCACTGGAACCTTGATATTGACAAAAATGACAGATAACTACAGAAGTAACTGAATGCAGTGTCTACATTGACACTGTGTCTCCCTATCTATGCCAGCACAAACTTTATACCTCCTCTTGAGTTAGTTTTATTATGTCAGCATATCAAGAGAATACATCAGTGGGAGGAGTATTTGAATATGTACACCTCCACTGTTTTGTTGGCAAAAGCTAACTTTGGTTGACAAAACTGTCTATTGTAGTCCAACCCTAACTCAAATATTAGTAGTGTGTAGAACTTAGACTGAGATCTTATATTTATTTCTTTTGGTAGCTATTTATAATCTCATTACATTTGCCATTTATAATCACAGAAAATCTATTTTCCTGTAGTTAATAAATTTGTTTAATGTTTTATGTCAAGCAGTGTGGTCTTGAATTGGAGTGTCTAGAAATCTTAGCTTAGTAACAAAAGCCATTGCATGTCTTCCCCACAATGAGGGAGGAGTGGCTTTATTAATATAATTTTGGAGATAGACTCCTTTTGGTGCAGTTCTTACAAACTGAGAGGAGGGTATATGGCTGGTGCATCTCTATTCTTGGTCCTTGAGTAGCTAGGCAAGGAACTTCTATTACTCAGTTGGGTTTGTCCCTACCTGTAGATAGCTGTGTAAGGCCTTGTCCACACTAGCACTTATGCCTACAAAACTTTTGTCATTTAGGGGTGGGGAAAAAAATCTCCCTGAGAGATGTAATTTTGTTGGCATAAGCTCTGATATGGACAGTGTCAGCAGGATATTCTCTACATTACAGACAATTACAGTTACAGATGAGTGTCAGAAGAGGTAAGAGACAATGATTTTAGGCTTTTTTTGTCTTTATAAATCCTCAGGCCCACACCTGGCCCAGACAGTGAAACGTAGCCTGTTTCCAAGGATGCCCATTGTTCTGTTCCCTTGGTTGAATTAGTCCTCAGGTTTGCCTCACCTCAGGTGACAAGCTTTACTTCAACAGTTTTGGAATCTAATAAGGGAGTTATACTTTGTGAGCCTCATGTCCCTATTCTCCATTGTGGGCTCACTAGCCAGATTGCATCATGGAAGTTGTAATCAAAGAAGGCTAGCTGGCAGGTGCCTCAGGAGGTCATCTAATCCAATCCCCTGCTCAAAGCAGGACCAATACCAACTAAATCATTCCCACCAGGGCTTTTTCAAGCTGTACCTTAAAAATCTTTAAGGATGGAGATTCCATCACCTTCCTGTGTAGATGTAATGTAAGATAGTGGCACAGCAAGAAGGGAGACCAACATGCACAATGGAAGATGTAATCCTGATCCATAATACAGATTGGATATATAAGGCACCTGAACTATCATCCGAAACTGTGGCAGCATTTCCAAATAAAAATGTTTGATTATTTTTTTTTAAACTGAATTTTTTCACCTAAGGTTAATTGGCTTCTTGATTCTTCATCAAAGATATCCATGGAAAATGTCACTGAAAAAGTTTTGGTTTCACTGAAATTTTCAATGGAGGAGAAAATCCATTATCCAACTAGCTCTTAAAAAAAACAAAACCCACTAACAAGGAGTTTGAGCATGTACTGTAATTATTTTACAGTTTGGTAGTTAGAGCACTGGACTGGGAGTTGTGGGTTCTGTTTCCATCTCTCTCACTGATTCTATGTGACTTGAGTGAATCACTTACATTTTCTGTGCTTCTGTTTCTTCATCTGTTAATGGTTATAACAATAATTCCTATCTCAGAGAAGTATTGAAAGGTTTAAATCTGGGGTCGGCAACCTTTGCTGGCCCCGTGTCAGCCCCACCCACCTCACCCTCAGCAGGTGCCATGGGTGGGGTCAGGGACTCCTTCTCCCTGCTGGCCCCGCCCCATGCGTGGGGCTCCTTTCCCCTGCTGACTGTGCTCCCCAGTGAGGGATTGGGGCCAGCAGGGACCAGGAGCCGCACGTGCCACAGCTTTTCTTCCCTGCAGGCCCCGCTCCCCAGCAGGGAAACGCGGCCGGCAGGGGCCTGGAGCCGCTGCATGCAACTCTTGTGGTGCTGGAGGGCGGGGCCAGCAGGGGGAGCCTGTGTGGCGCCGCATGCTGCTCAGGATCGGCTCGCATGCCAAACTGGGGTTGCTGATACCTGGTTTATATAATTAATTTTCTCAAAGCACTTGGTGATCTCTGGATGAAAAGTGCTATATAAGTGCAAATGTGTTAAAATCAGACCATATTTTAGCTCTGGCATGATCAAAAAGTCAATTGCACCCCAATTTCAATGAACATTATGTCAAAATGACTCATTTTTTGACATGTAGAACACAATTTTAAATACAAACACCCCTAGGTTATTTTCTATTAAAATATAGACGTTTGGCTGAGTTGGCTTCTATGAAATATTCTCAGTTAATAATGCTGCATTTTTGTTACAAGATAAGGGTAAAGTCAATAACTACTGTAAGAATGTCTTGAATAGATGTTGAATTTTTGCTATGTGCTTCATTTCCATCCACAGAAAAAATGCTGAAATCCTCACTTTGTGTGTCTGAAGTTTTTAGCATTAATAGCAATTGATATCTGATGGTAAAACTATTTCCTAAGATTACTGTGATTTCTAAACATAGTAACTTGCTCTTCCATCATTATCCTATCAGACCTACAACCCTTGTCCATAATTTTTTCTGGGTAACATGAAAACCCACACCATTTATTGCTTTTATTGATGCACATCTGGTTAGGCTTGCCAAAAATGAATTATTTTTAGTGTAAAAAACCAACCCCTTTCTTCGACTTCTTTACAGATCATTTCCTTATGCAGTATTTGATATTTTTCTTTGAGAAATATTTCCTCATCCTCAAGATTATATTTTTTTTCCAGCTCACTGTGGATCATTGTGACATGCTAAAACCACAGTTCTTTGAAGGGCCAACATTAGTGCCTGTCATTAGTGGTTAATTTATTTTCTAGGAAATGGATGTCTCTTGGCTCCTATTAATATAAACACATTCTTTATCTCTGATTACATCTGTAACTTTTTCTTCACTCTATTTTTACCCCTCACTATTAAATATTTGTTCCTCATTTTAAAAATTGTCTCAAAATGTAAAGGTGATTCAGTTTCTCATTCACAGTGTCTTGAATAGTCAAATTCCAAAGGGGTAGCCGTGTTAGTCTAGTGTCTTGAATAGTTAACATTGTGGCTTTATACTGTATATTACATTCTAAACAGTATATTGTAATAACATGATCAAGCACTCAGAAGTTAGCAAATGCCAAAATGAAGGTTGCCTATGCAGTACTGTAGTATCCACTATGATACTGTATTTAATTACATGATTACATACTATTTTTTCCTCTACAGAACCTGTGCCTCATTCAGTGTGCACTTAGTGAACAGCTAGTCAGGAATTTTCTGATGGAGTTTTTTTTTCCTCTTAAAAGGGTGACTTGTTGAAACAAACTATTTGCAGATATGTATTGGCTTTGACCAAACTCATCAGAAAAGGTTCTCAGATTGATGGTAGACTAGCAGTGTGCAGTGGGGGAGAGGTAAGGAGCAAGAGCAATGTTTCAAAGTTGGCTGTGGGGACTCAGGTTCAAGTTCTTGCATTGTCTGGTGCTGAGCTAAGTCACCAAGCTGGCCTCTCCGACATCGTGAGTGCCCTAATCACTGGCTATTCTGGGTGCGTGTGTGTGTGCCTATGTCTGTTTCTTTCAAATATTTTTTTCCCAAAAATATTTTTCAAATGTCTGAATTTTGTTCCAATGCAGAATGAAAACCGATATCAAAACATCAATTTTTCTTCCCAAAATGGAATTCTTGTTTTCAAGCCACCCTTATTCACTATTTTATTAAGTCGACTTAAGCCAGTGTAGACATGGATTAGCCCTAAGTCGACTTCAATGGCCTCCAGGGCTCCCCCACTGATCTCCCTCCCAGGGTGCCTTGCATAGCCAGAGCCTGGCGTGCCCATCCACAAGGCAGAATACAGCCCTGCCCACCCCGCTCCTGCACCCTGCTCCTGTCCCTGACCTGCTCAGCCCCCATGTATCCAAGCACAATGAGGAAGGTGCTGAGCTCCCTTCTCCTATTAAAGGGGTGCCTGGGGAAGGGGGGCACCTCTTGGGTGCCACATGCCACACTTCCTACCATGCAGCCGTCCCAGGTCCACCTAGCCCCTGCCAGTTGACTTAGGCGTCAAGTGTAGATACTCTAAGTTGATTCAGCAAGGTTGACTTCAAGTCGACATAAATTTACAGTGTAGATGCACTAAGTTGACTTAACAAGGTCGACTTAAAGTCAACTTTAAGTCGACTTAGCAAAGTCAACTTATTTTGACAAGTGTAGACATAGCCATAGAGGTGAAGGTCAAAACATTCACTAATCATGGGTGTGCAATTTAAGACATATAGGACCTTAGTTTTCAGAGTTCTGGCATTAAACAGCACTTTTTATATTTAAGCACAGCTCCTACTAACTTCAGTTGAAGCTTTGAGTGCTCAGCACTTCTGCAAATTCCCCAGGATCAAAAGTCAGGCATCTAGAAAAACTCATAATTGTTTAAAGTGAGTTGCCTAGTATCATATAGGAATTCTTCAACAGAGGCAGGGATAGGATCCAACTACCTATGGCAGTATTCAACTGCCTTAACCGCAAACCTGTCCTTTGTTTTCCTTCAATCTTTGCTTCATTCACCACATATCTTCCAACTTCTGAAACAAATGTCATAAGTGTCCTACAGACAATGTGTACCTTCACAATCCTGCTCCATCCATAGCTCATATCCATAATGTACACTCAGTGAGGCAGAGGTCCTGTGGAAGAAGTAGTATGTGACTGTGTAATTAAAGACTGTATCATAATGTATGTAGATAGGCCATTTTAGCTCAGGCCCTTAGTAACTTTTGAGTGCTTGACTTTGCAACTGTAATAGGGGTGTTTTTTTTTAAAAGAAACATTGCTTTTTTAAATAACTAGGAAATTACATGCAAACATACAGCCTCACTGAAAAAGAAGAAATGACATTGTGTGTGTGTGTGTGTGTGTGTGTGTGTGTGTGTGTGTGTGTGTGTGTGTGT
>ML685764.1:5442749-5456141 GCA_007922175.1 Pelusios castaneus
TGTGTGTGTGTGTGTGTGTGTGTGTGTGTGTGTGTGTGTGTGTGTGTATAAAAAAAATAAAAAATGACTTTATATATCATGATATTGAAGAGCCATGTGGGTGTCAGCGAGATTGGAACCTTTCTATGCACCACACAGTCGTGCCAATTGATTTCTGCTAATGGAGTAATTGACAGAATGAGAATCATTGATGTGGAGGCTCGGGGAGATCTAAATAACTCAACTAGTCCAGTCCATTACGCTAAGGCAGGACTGTGTAATAATTAGATCATTCCTGCCAGGTCAAACCTTAAAAACATCCAGTGGTGAAGATGCCACAACTTCCCTAGGTAATTTGTTCCAGTGTTTAACTACCCTGACACTTGGGAAGTTTTTCCTAATGGTCAACCTAAACTGCCCATGCTGTCATGAAAGCCCCTTGTTTTTTGTACTGTCCTTAGAGGCTAACAAGCACAGCAATTTCATCCTTTATCCAGACCAGCATTAGGGGAATACAACACTTTCCAAGTGAGTTTCACAAATATTGGCTGACAGCAGAGGAAGGAAGATGCTCAGGAATGCTGCGTGCCATTCCAGGCACTGGAGGAGAATATGTTCTCCTGCATAGATTAATCTGCCTAGTCCCCCACAAGTTATACCCTTTTGCCTCTTCCCTACAACTTGTCGCAGTCTCAGCCCCTCAGGTTTCTCACCATAAGTCCCAGTGTCCTTTCCTTTCAGGTGAGGTCTCCCCAAGCTCCCAGGCCTTTCCCCAGCTAGGCCAAGTATCTCCCCCCCCCCCATTATTCCTCATCTAATCTTTCCTTCTTCCCCTGACCTACAGTTGCCATCTCACACTCATTCCACAGTCCCATTGGGTTCAGTTCCAGTTACTCTTTCTGGGCTGCTTGTCCAATCTCATTACCCCACACCTGCAGTGTATTTGCCCAGACAGTCCCATCTCTCCCGCTGCTCACTGGCTCCTCAACATAACTGCCTCATTTCCCACCCTATTGGTTCCTGGTTCAAGTTTCCTTGCCTAGCAAATCTCCTTCTCCTCACCTGCCTCATCTGATCCCACTTCTCTCCCCTCCCCACCAACAGCTCTCAGCCCACTGTCACTCCCATTTCCCTTGCTTTCATCTTGTCCACTCAGCCTCAATCTCTTCCCAGCCCAACTCCCAAACCCCACTTTCTCTCTCTCTCTCTTCTCTCCTCTCTAGGCTCCTTGTCCCATTGATCTGTCTCTTGACCCCTTTGCATTTGAATCAGGCAGTTTTCTCTGGCACATTGCCTGGGCCAGCCAAGGAGTATGCTTTTAGACCACAGTTGAGAAAGTATTCCTGCATTCAGTTCCAGTGCCCAGCCTTGGCTTGCAGCAGCTCAGAGCAGGTATTGCAGGGAAAGTCTTGCTTAGCTCCAGGCTGGAAGGTGTTCAGTGACAATAGGATTTTTGCAGAATTTAGCTGCGTGTAGTATGATCACCTGCCAGCCCTCGGGCTGGGCGAGGCATGCAGCAGTCTCTAACTCTGGCTAGGGCGAGTCTGTATGGAGATAAGCTTCCCAGCCCTCGGGCCAGGCGAGGCATGCAGCAGTCTCTGGCCCCTCAGGTGGGGCAGGCTGACAAACAAACAAGTCTCTAGGGTCAGGTAAGTCCACGGGTTCTAGGAAGGGGTAATCACAGGTGGAATCACCCTGGAGGGGAGAGGAAGACCACGACGCAGGCCCACCCATCTCCACTGCATCCCAGCCCAGGGCCCTAGTCGTGGCCGGGGACTTGGCCATGGGGTCAGCGGGGACCCAACCACGACATGCTGCACCACTAGCCAGCCTCAGATCGGGATACCGGCATTTCAGTTCCCCTGGGCCACTTCCTACCCCGTCTCCCAGCGATACCTGGTCACGGGCCCTGCTGTCTGTCTCTTCGGGGTACTCACCCCAGGGCAGGGTGCAGAATCCTTCCTGGTCATCAGGTGGTGGGAGATCTGGTAGGTCCTCCTGGAGCTTGATGAGTGGTAGCGCCTCGAAGTCACAGTCACTGGGGCTTGGGTCACTCTCATCAGCCTGGGGCAGCTCCTCGAGGTCACACAACAGGGGAGACCTCCAAGCCCCAAGGTGCTCGCAGTTCCCCAGGAGTCTCAGCGTCTGGGGGCTCTGGGAATACCTCTAGGCCTCCCCTTGTGGGAGGTCCCAGCCAGTCCTCAGCATCTCTGGCTGTCAGCCAGTCCTCTGCAGGCCACTGGGCTGCCCGGGGCTCAGGAGGGAGTAGAAAGGCCTCCATACCTGAGGGAGGCCACACCCCCTCTCTACACTGCTAAATTCTAATGTCTGTACTGAGCCTATATGAATTGCCATTTTTCAAATGTCAAATCTGAGGAGAATTTATGTAAGGGTGGTAAAAGGAATATTGGTCACACAAAGGCCACCCAGTTGCCAAATTTCAAATTGCTGCTCCAAAGTACTTTTTCTTTTTCTTTTCTTACACTTCTACAAGTCAATTCATTCAGTGATGAGGAATCCTCACATGTAAGCTGTAATCTCCCCAGTATTTTCATAAATCTTAGGAAAGTCAGTGATGATTCACTAAACTAATAATTATTTATATTGCTTTGCACTTGTATAGCACTTTTTCATTTAAATGACTCAAAATTATAATTAATTAAGGCTCAAACTATCCCTGCTAAGTACAGTATGAGATAGGGCTTGTCTGTGTGGAAAGTTACTGCGTGGCAAGCGAGGGTATGAATCTACAGCACTATTAAGCCTAAGTGCACTTGTGAACTTTCAGTGTCCACACAGCAAGTTAGTGCATGGCAAACTGAGGTGCTGCTGATTCATTCCGTGGCTTGCAATGTGATAACTTGTCATGTAGACAAGCCTATAGAGTAAGATACATAAGGAATAGTTCACCTTGCTTCCCTTCCTTCTACTAAAAAATGTTATGGTCTCTTAATTTTATTGGATGCCACTTGTTCTTGAATTATGTGAAAAATATTTTTAGAAGTTCCTAATGTACTTTCTCTGTGCTAATTAATATGCTATTAATTATTTTGCATATCCATGCAGAGAAGATGAATAAAAATTAATATAGTAGATTATGCAGTTCCAATCTCTTCAGTCTTTTCTCCTGTGGAAGTAAGGAGTTTAAAGTGAATTCACTTTCCATCTGATTGCACAGGGAAAGTCTATGGCAGTGGTTGCTTGGGAGGTAGGAAACAGAGTATGGCTCTGGGAAAATTGGCATCAATTCCTAACACCATAGCATGAGACTGTGTTCCAATTCAGGTAAAATCTTTTCAGTCACGCTATTGACTCATATGTACTTTGTCACTAGACCATGTCTACTTCCTTTTGAAATAGCTCAATTTCAGGTAGCTGAAATAATAGCCCAATTAATCCTGTAAATGTAAAACTTCTAAAATTCTAGGTACCTGGGTTAAAGAAATGTCCTGAAAAAATTCAGATGAGACTTACTCATATTGGCTATGTCTACACTTGTAAAGTTAAGTCGACTTAACAGAGTGGCTACACTTTAAGTTGACTTAAGTCAACCTTGTGAAGTCGACTTAACAGTAGACATAGTCGTCCACACTGGCTTTAAGTCAACTTAATAAGGTCGATTTAGCGTTATTCCCTGTCCACACTGGCTTTAAGATGACTTAAGAAGTCAATTTAAGGCATAAATCGACCTTCAGAGGTTGTGTTATTAAATTGATTTAAGCTGTTATTAATTCAACTTAAGGAAGCGCTTAAGTTGACTTAATAAAAGCCCAGTGTGGATGCAGCTTTGTGTAGGTCGACATAAAGCTCCTTAGGTCAACCTAAATTGCCAGTGTAGATGCACCCATTTTTATGTAGTCTGAGCAAATTCTGATTTATTTGATGACTCATCCTGCTGTCATGCTAGAAAGAGGAGAGAATAACCTGAAGGAGAAGGGAGGGGGAATGGATTAATCTTTACAATTTAGATATGTACTCTGATTTGTCTAGGATTAGACTGTATCCTGGTGCATATTGCTCACTAGCCACTACGGGTATGTTTATACTGAAGAGTGAAGTTGATTTAATTTCAGTCAACCTTCACCTGCTGAACTTTATAAGTCAGAGGAGTGTTATCACACCACACTCATTTTATTGGGGGATTGCATCTCTCCACCAGCCAAAATTGGATTGATAATGAAAGCAATGAACTGTGGGTGACTATCCCACAGTGTAACTAACCACAGGGGCTTTTGGAAGGTTGCCGTCCTCCCAGGATGCAATGTCCTCCTACCCCCTTGTCCAAAACAAACAGAAGAATGTTGTTTTGCACCATTTTTAAAAATCCTTCGGTCTCTGCTGCATGTATGTCATTGCCAGAGAGGAATGGAGCCACACAGCTATGTGTTATTATTGTGAGCATCACAAACGCCTCAACTTATCCTGCAGTATTTTAAAAGTCAAGACTGGAGCTGCAGTGTGGAAAATTATGATGTTATTCAATCTGCCCCGCTAAAAGCCATAAAATGAAAGAATTCCTGTTTGCTGTAGTTTGTCCTGCACCAACTGCAGTTGGTGGAGCACCACTTCTGGTCCCAGGAAACAAGCACTGACTGGTGGGATCACATTATTATGAAGGTGTGGGATGATAAGCAGTGGCTGCAGAACTTTTGTATGCAAAATGCTGCTCTCATGGAACTTTGCACAGAGCTGTCCCCAGCCCTGAAACGCATGAATCCTCACTTGAGACCAGCTCTGACACTAGAAAAGTGAGTGGCCATCACTCTGTGGAAGCTAGGAATGCCAGATTGCTACTAGTCAATGAATTCAGAGTTGGGAAATCTGTGGGAGCTGCTGTGGTATAAGTGTGCAGGGCCATAAATTAACTTCTGCTAATGAGAACAGTGACTTTGGGGAATACGGAGGACATAATGGAAGGGTTTTCTGCAATGGGGGATCCCAAACTGGGAGGCAGGTGCAATAGGTGGCATGCATATCCTTGTCTTAGCACTGGATCACCTTGCCATAGACTATGAACCGAAAGGGATATTTTTCAATGGTATTGCAAGCCATTGTGCATCACAGTGGATGTTTCATTGACATCAATGTGAAGTGGTCTGTAAAGATGCATGACATATGCATCTTTAGGATCTCAGGTCTGTTAAAAAAGAAGCAAGTTGGTACTTTCTTCCCAGACCAAAACATAAGTATTTGCAATGTTGAAATGGTTGTAGTGATCTTTGGGGACCCTGCCTATGCCTTGCTCCCATAGCTAATGAAGCTGTACGGGCACTTGGATAGTAAAAAAAACCAGTTCAATAATAGGCTCAGCATGTGCAGAATGGTGGCACAATGTGCCTTTGGATGTTTCAAGGTGCGCTGGTGGAGTTTGCTCTGTAGGTTAGACCTGAGTGAGAGCAACATCCCAATATTTATCACTGCATGCTACATAACGTCTGTGAGACAAAGGGGGAGAAGTTCCCTTTGAGTTGTGCCATGGAGGCAGATAGACTAGCTGCAGATTTTGAGCAGTCAGATTCCAGTGCAACACTGAGAGCCAACTGCAGAGTGCTACACATCAGGGAAGCATTGAAAACTCATTTTTGTACTAAGACACAATAATGGGCATCATTTATCTGTGCTGTGACTTCCCTTCTCATCTCTCACCCTTTCGGGACTGTGCCTGCTGCCCCTCTCCCGCCCAACTGCCCATCTCCTTGCTTTTCAGAAATAAAGAGTACTGAATTTCAAAGCAGTAAAATTTTATTGATGATCCTTAATGGTGGAGGGAAGGAATATAATTTAAAAAGTCACATGCATCCTCATAGAGATGGTAGGGGATACAGAACCAAGTGCATCTTTGTAAGCAGCAAAGAACCCACAATTCAAGTTCCTAAAGAGGCTGGCATTTCTTCTTGCTCCCCTCATGTGGGGTTGAGTGAGTGCCAGAAAAGAGTGCGTCTGAGAGTTTTGCAAGGGCTGCAGGGGGAGTCTGCTCTTCCTGAACTTTACGAGATGACTCAACATGTCTGACTGATCCCTCATTATGTGCAGCATCTCCCCCTATGTTGCATACTCATGCTCCTGGGCTGCTTTCCTGTTTTCCATGTGCAATTTTTCTGACAATGAAATCCTCCAGGCTCTTAACTCTGTATCAGCAGTCACGAAGCACTTGTTATTTTTGTTGAACACGTCATCCAGAGTTATTTTTTGCCCACTTTCTAATCTGTGACAGCAGCTCAGTAATTGTAGAACCTGGGTTGAAGGTCACGCTGTCCTCTGTAAGGCCACCAAAGCACAAGGTTTCCATTGTTAGCTTGTCCTGTGGATGAAAAGCAATGTTACGCAGTAAAAAGAACTCCCCTTTGCATTCTCAAATAAACGCTAAACCTGCATGCCAATCTCTACCTTTTGCATGGGTCAGAGAGGGGTCCAAGACATGATAAGTTAGAGCAAGGATCAGCAACCTTTGCCAACCCCCATGCCAGCCCCTCCTCCCCAACCCTCAGCCCGTGCCAGTCACCACCTAAAAATTTGGCAGGCACCACAGCAGGAGAAGGGGGTTGGCGGAGGGTGTACTTCCCAGGCATTCTGCTGAAAGGAGCCACTTGCGGAAAGAAGTCACCTGGAGTGGCTCCTCTCGGTGGCGTGTCTGGGGACAGAGGTCCCCAGGCATGCCACATAAAGAAGCTGCCCAGAATGGCTCCTTTTGGTGGTGGCACACTTTGGAGAGGAGTCATCCTGGAGAGCTTCTTTACGTGGCATGCCTGGGGCATGGGCATCATGGGAATCCCGTATGCCTCAGCTGCCCCTGAAAGAAGGCGCCTGGAGTGGCTTTCAGTGGCAGGAGCAGCAATTTCTTTGGTGCCACATAGGGTGCTGAATGCAGCTCTGAATGGTCTCAAGTACCTCTGTTGGCATATATGCCATGGGTTGCCTACCCTTGAGTTAGGGACTGGGCCATCCTTTTTAGGGAAATCACCTTTCCACATGTTGCACAAGTCCTTATTTCCCCAAGCAGCAGGATTGTTGGTCTTCCTTTCTCCTCGCAAATAACAACTGTGGAAAAGGTGGTCTGAAGGGTATGTAGGAGTATGGGGGTGAAGCGTGCATGGAGAAATATATCGGCACCTGTTCCCTGATCCCTAATACCCATAATAACAATATATTGTCTAAAGACTGTTGGTGAAGGGATCCAAGAGAATATTCCTAGCAGGAGAGTTACAAGGGCTGAGTCTATTAGGAGGATATTGAAAACTTGTGCCATTTTCCCTAGTGACTGTGTGGTATCAAAAAAGGAGTCCTGTGGCACTTTTAAAGACTAACATATTTATTTATTTGTTAGTCTTTATAAGTGCCACAGGACTCTTTTTGTTTTTTTTTGCTGAACTAGACTGACATGGCTACCCCTTTGGAATGTGTGATATCAGCCTCCTGAGGGTAACACAGGTGGTGAGGGAAGATTTGCTGCAAGCATCTGGGTACAGGCCTGGTCCCTTATGCTGTTATGCTGTATTCCATGATGATGCTTGCACACTTATTAACAGAGTAGCAGGGAAAAGTGTCCTACTGTGGTAGAAGAAATAAGGCTGTCTGCCTCAGAAATCTTCTGCAAAGTATTACAGAGTACCAACATGAAAGTTTCCTGGAGATAACCACAGAGGATTCTTGGTCCATCCTGTGACACTGGCTGGATTTAGGGGACCATTTGTGGTACTATTTTATATCAATATTTCATAATTGCAATAATCCATTTGAGATATGCCATGTTTGGTGCCAATAGAAAGGTTATGATTTGCTAGGAATGATTATATAGTTTATATATAGGTGTCATATCTGTATTAGAAGTTATGAATATATTTGTTATATCTGTGTTTCAACTTATTTGATTCTGAGAAACTCTCCAAGCTGGATATCTACAGCCATTGGCTCTTCAATGGTCCATTAAGGAAGCTCCCAGGTATAGTGGGCCTACGAAGAAACCTGTTGAGCCACTAGGACTTGCCCATGTGTCTCAACTCCATTTTGATTTGTAAAAACTCCAGACAGCATGGGGAAGGTCAGAGGTGATAAAAGGCAGCAACCCCAACTCCATTTTGTCTTCAGTCTCCAGTCTTCAACCAACACCCATCTCTGGATCTATTTCTCTGCAACTGGGCAAAAGACTGAGGCCCACCCAGCTGCTGGGTGCCTATCAGAGGAACTGGACAAGCCTGCAAACTCCAAATTCTTCTGAGGACTTGCTTTACATGGACTCTAAATCATTTGTAGGTATGTGATTCACTTTGACCTTTTAACATCTCTCATATTTTTCTTTTCTTTTTATATTAAACTTTTAGTTTTAGTTACTAGAGGATTGGTTGGCAGCATGGTATTTTGGGTAAGATCCAAGCCTATATTGTTCTGTGTAATGTGGCTGGCCCTTGGGGGTTAGGAGAACTTATTTTTTTAAGAGACCCAGTGGCTAGTTGGGGACCAGAGGAGCTGATGTGCAATAAAGGAGGCTGTTTCTATTTTGTTATGCTTTGTGAGAACTGGTGTTTGGAATCAGAAGCATGATGTGTTGCTGATTGGGAGTCTGGCTTAAGCACCATCTGTCAGTGTTTGGAGAGTTTGGCTCTCAGTTTTCCAACTTGCCCTGATTTTTTCATATTCAAGAGGTTATCCCAGGAGACTCAGGTCACACATCCTTGTGCACATAAATAGCCTTTTCCAGGGGCAGCCCTCTGCTTAGGTGGACCAACAACAAAGAAACTCATCCCCACCACCATACACAGGCTTTTTATTTCTGCTGTAACAAGAATGTAACCCCAGAAAGGAGATTTGCAGTATATATCCCAGATGTGCCTTCCCTGGTATCTCAGTCAGTTGCACTTTCCTGAGTCTGGCTGGGCTGCTCCAGGTTAGCAAACAGCTGCTGGCTTTCAGGAAGAATGGATACTGTACATGCCTGCTCCTGTTCCCCTCCTGTTCTCCCTCCTTCTTGTCCACAGAGTCATCATCATTCATCCTGGACTCAGATTCACCTGAGGTATCTACTCTGTGTGGTGGCACAGTGGTGAGGTCACCACCAAGAATCGCATGCAGCTCCTAGTAAAAGCAGCATGTCTTTGGTGATGAGCCAGAATGACTGCTCACTTCCCTAGTTTTCTAATACACCTGTCTCAGCTCTTTTTTTTTTTTAATGCGGTACTGCTGCATATCCTTCTTGTGTCCCTTCTCCAATGTGTTGCGTTATATCTTCTTGTAGATATCCAAATTTCTTTTGCTGGCTTTAAGCTGAGTCAGAACAAACTCTTTTCCCCACAGACTGATGAGATCCAAGACCTGAGGTCAACTCCAAGGCGGTGCACATTTGGGGAAGGCCAATTGCCATGGTCAGTTCTGCTGCCAACCGCTCTCCATGTTGACAAAACAGAAAATGGGAATTCAACATTTCCCAGGGCTTGAGGGGAGGTGCTGTTTCCCATGTACTTGGCTGCAGTAAAAGTCCAGCGGGGTCACAGCATAGCATTGTGGGATAAGTCCTGAAGGCCAATGATATCGATTTACATGATGGTCTGCCTATACTGCCGTTCATTCAACCTATACAATTCGACTTCAGTGCTATGTCTCTTGCGGAGATGGTTTTATAAAGTCAAACTTTATCATTATTTAAGTTGGTGGAACTGATCTGACTGTGAAGATGCATACATTAGGTGATTGATGGAAGCTGCATTCCATCGACCTAATTTTTCACTGTAGACCAGGCCTAACTCCCTGGCTTATTGATACTTGGCATTGCTCAGGTCACTGCTCTGAGTTCTGCAGAGGTGCTAAGAATGAAGAATATGAATTAGCCTCTCGCCCCTAATGATGATCTCTTGACATGTCAGGATTCCGGCGCCTTCTTAGGAAGCTTGAGCTGCCATTGCTTATGCTGCCCTGTTTTGTGAATAAAGGATTTCTGTCCAAGGCTGTCAATTGAATATGTTTCACCACAAGGGTGTTTTATGTAGTTATCAGTATTAGTGAAGAAGACAAGAATGAAGACTTGTGGGAAAGCTGCCTCAGAGGATATGCACTGCAGCTGTGGCCCCCCAAAAGCATTTACAATATCCATGGGTCCCAATCCTGTCTCTATAATCTGATGAATCATCTTTCCTGGAAGATCCTCCCTGTTTATTTTAAGATTAGAGAGATGCCCTCACTGATTTGTCTACTGTTACAGCTGGGTTCCTTCATAAATCCCTCACTACTCCTGGCAAATTAGCCAGACTTGGCACAGGTCACAAAAAACTTGTTTTTGAGCGTCACCAAGTCTCATCGCTTCAGGAAAAACGGAGTGACTGAGGGAAATGTACTGGAAGGCAAAGGGAAACCTCCCTCTGATTCTAAACAATCAGCTTGGTTATATACAAGTGCCTAAGATTAAAGATAAAACAATTTATTCCCTTGGATTTTCTGTTTTCCTTCCAGACTCAGAGCAAGATGATTCATCAGACTGTAGAAATTACAGACTATACAAAAACAGGAGTGAAGGTGTTGGACTACTTCTCAATGCAATTCTCTGTACTGACTAGCCAGAATTTTAAGGGTATTGTAATGACAGAATTATTAGTAAGAGATTGTACTCAGACATCTGAGGGACACATATTTTTCATTAACTATTATATGGTGACTAGAAAGAATATTTGATGGCAGTTCTAAGAATTGAACTCTTGTTCCTGGTAAAGAGTAAGTTTGCTTAGAAAAACAATTGATAATGACAATAGGTAAAAATTCATGTTTAAAGTGAACCTTTCCTAAAAAATGTAAGTGTTAGAATGTTCTTATTGTTTTAAAATAATTTCCCCTTTGATTTAAATTTATCACAAAATCCATTCAGATAAATTTATATCCTTTTGTTCCATCTCACAGGTTCTACTTTGAAAAAAGTTTTATAAAAGTTTTATAAAAATAGTGTGATGGGGTCCCAGGTTTATATGCAGCAATTTCAAATGTTTTCAGTTTACAAATGTGTTTTCTAAAAGCCAATTGATTAATCATTGACTCTGAGAGCCAAGCTAGACTCTTTCCATTTTATGCATCATCACCAGTAATAAATATTCTTCATCTTAAATTAGGAGTGACTGCTGTGCGACCACACAGTCTGCAGTAGATGTGCCTGACTCCCACTGATTTTGATAGGCACCTAAATACTTTTGAGGATCCTAACCTTCAGAAATAATCTTGCGGATGATGCAAAAAATAGAAGAAATAATTCTATTACATATCTCCTTCCTCCATTTTATCACAACTCTCTTGCATTCCTTCTTCCTCTTCTAATGGTATTTAAAGAGATCTGGGTTCTAATCCATTAAAGCAATTTTCCCACAATTCTTCACTCCTAAAAGGAATATGTCCTCCTTTTAATTCCAGCGCCTATAGATAATCTCAAAGTTCCATCAGATTCTTTAGCTGGACACTCTATCCCTTTATAATCCAGTGTTCTAGCCTTCGCCAGGTTCAATATTTTAAGCTAATGGTTTTGAATGCAACTCTTTTCTGAGTCTCTTGATGCATGTAGAAGCCTCACCAAGGAATACTTTCATTTTAAACATTTTTCCAAAGGAAAATTGAAGGGTTTATAAACTCCTCTTTTACAACAGAGAAAAGTCATTAATGACATTTGAAACGCAGCTTCCAGTGATTAGAGCACCTGAGCACGTGCTTAAGTCATATAGATTTAGTGGAATTTAAGCATACACTTCACACTGCCTCTGCTCAGCAAACCACTTAAGCATGTGCTTTACTTTAAGCATGTACTTAAACGCTTTTCTGAATAGAGGCCCAAAAAGTCATTAGGCATTTGAAACATCAGTATAGTTTTATCACTATTATTGAAATGCTGGAGTTCAGTCCGATGCCTGGACACAACTTGTAGTAGTGTTTAGATCTCATGGCTGTGCTTTCATTCTGAGGCAGTAAAGAAGATTTACCTTATTACCTGGCAATCGCTTAAGTGGTGGTTCTCTTGTTTCTTTATAACTTATTTTAGGCCAGGTCTATGCTTAAAAATTAGTTTGACCTAGCTACTTCACTTAGGTCTGTGAAAAAAATTGTCCCCTGAGCACTGTAGTTAGGGTGACATAATTACTAGTGTAGATGTGGCTAAGTTGATGGAAGAATCATGGAATCATAGAACAATAGGGCTGGAAGGGACCTCACAAGGTCATCTAGTACAACCCCCTACTAAAAAGCAGGACCACTCCCACTAAATCACCCCAACCAGGGGTCCTTCTGTCCACTTAGCTACATCTTCTTGGAGAGCTGGATTAACTATATTGACAGAAAAACCCCTTCATCAGTAGATGAAATGTCTACCATGCTATGCTGCTACAGTGTAGACATACCCTTAGCCATATCTCTGTGTTCTGCAGCCTTCCTCTTTTGGAAAATGGCAGTTATTCCTGCTCTTGGGAGGGGGGGGGGGGAGAGAGAGAGAGAGAGAGAGAGAGAGAGAGAGAGAGAGAATGGGTTATTGGTAAACCATATGCATTCTACTAGGTGTCCACTGTTAGCTGTTATTCTGATGTCAAAGGTCACGAGTCAGAAATTTGCCTAATCATATGATTTTCCTAAAGACAAAATTCTTTTTCTCCCTCTCTTTTTTTTGTTTTTTTTTTTTTGTTTTCTCCTTCAGCTCTTTATTGCATATTGTGCACTTGTGACTTGCATGCTGGAATGAATGCAGAATATTCAGTAAAAAACCATGGTACTGCCTGAAGAAGAGAATTTAATTTTGCAGTTGTTATATACATTACATACATAAGTGGCCTAGAATATAATGCAATCCAGTCCTTTCATGTAAAAGTCCAGTCCCACAGAATGCAGAGAATATAAACGATCAGCTAAGACTTTTTATACTAATAACCTTAATTCCTTCCCTTAAGTGGCATTATTTCAGGATTGTACTAATGTAACGCAGAACAGAATGTGACCCAGTGAACATACAAAAATGAATTCTCTTTGCAAATTGTTTTTTTATGCAGATAGTATGCAAATATTTGCTCTCTTGTTTATCAGAACATCAATTGTAAAATACCTTTTTAGGTATCCATTATGTAACTGTTAAACAATTACAGGGGGAGCTCTTTTCACTTCTACAATGTGGTAATTGTACCTTCATTATATAAACATTGGTATTTATTTAGCTTCATAGCATGAGTGTACTATTCAACTGAAAAAATGTGGTTCAGGCTTAAATTTGGCATACATGCTGAGTTTATGAATTTACTCTCCAATATTAAAGGAAATTAACACGGTGAATCACTTTTAGTTAAAAGAATGGAACAAAATATAGAAAGTTACGTTTTACACTCTTATTTTTGTTACTTGTATAATTAAAACATGGAGAACAGAGTCTTGTGGCACTTTTAAAGACTAACAGATTTATTAATCGCATGAGCTTTC
>ML685764.1:5460225-5490213 GCA_007922175.1 Pelusios castaneus
TGTGTGTGTGTGTGTGTGTGTGTGTGTGTGTGTGTGTGTGTGTGTGTGTTAAATTCACTGGGATTAATGCACTATCAGGATAGTTGTAAGACATACCAAGAAAACAACAGAAAAGGTAATTTCATCAACACGTGGTTTGTCATGTGAGCACTGATGTTCACTTTTCATTATACTGTACTGTGGTAGGTAAGTAGGGAGAAAAAAAGCAAGATTATGTTGATAGGGTAGGCCCAAATTCATAATTGTGATGTAATGCAGCCCATTCTCCCTGGACAATGTGTAACTATTATTGTATACGTATGGAGAACAGCATAAGAAGGAGATAGGCTATTCCTAGCATTTGGAAAATGACTAGTGAGTTTAGCCTATCTTTTCTAGTCACTAGTTCCTTTCAGTGAGTAATTGGCAACAGTTCAGGTATTCATTTCTTGTTACTTAACACAGCTCTCAAACACAATAATTCTTTATACAATATTGCAAGATTTGTTTTCTTTCAAAACAATGATCAGAAAGAACAAAAGCATTTTCTTCTCTGTGTTTCATAACACTCTTAACAGGTTACCTTGAGTTCTTCTCATCCCTCACAAGCATGAAATGGTCAAGCCATTTGGACTGTAAATCCGTCAGTATTTAATCTAAAAATCCCAGCTTGGTGCCAACCAAATCATGATGCAACTATGGTGGTAATTACTGTACCTGCAAGCAACAAGTCATGGTAGTCTATATAGACTACCAGTTTTCCAGTTAATTTAGTTAATAATACTTAAGTAAAGTCCTCTCCATTCACAGAAAGATCAGTTAGGGTTCCATGGGTGGACTAATGGGGATGGGTGAGGTGCTAACCATAACCTGAGGCTAAGGTGCTGTTCTGTGGTACAGCCCCAGCATCTGCTTTTCCAGTTTCTGTGAGAGAAGAGCGACTACAGCTTTTTTGCACCAGTGGCCCAGGATAATGTGGTTATGGGTAAACATGGGTCTTGCAGTCATTCCCTTATCCTGCCCCCTCAATGTACTTCAGCTGAGGCTGCTGTTGAGACCCTGTCCGGAGTGTGCAGGAAATGAAGGCACCTCTTAATGGGTGCTTCTACACTTGTAAATTAAGTCGACTTAAGCTTGCTTGGGAGGAGGGGGAGCTTGCTTCAGTCGACTTAAGGAAAATAAAGTCGACATAATGAAAATTAAGTCAACTTTATTAAACCTCCTTTTAGTTCGACTTAAAGCTTAAGTCGACTTTTTAAAGTCGACTTAAGCCAGTGTAGACCTGGAGTAGCCCTAAATTGACTTAGGGCTACTCCAGGACTACCTCCCTGCCCTCTCTGCCGGGGGGGGGGGGCAGCACAGGGGGAGCCTGGCATGCCCCTATGCCCTGCCAGGGTCCCTGTCCCCTTTTGCCCCATTGTACTCATGTACAATGGGGCAAAGGCTGAGCCCCCTGGCACTGGGCAAGGGGTGCCCCCCCTGTCCCCGTGGACCTGCCCTAGGTCCCCCTAGCCCCTAGAAGTTGACCTAGGCATCCAGTGTGGATGCTTTATGTTGACTTTTTAAGTTCCCCCCTAAGTCGACTTTAAATTTAGGTGTAGACATGTTAAGTCAACTTAGCTAAAGTCGACCTAAATTTACAAGTGTAGACATTACCAATGATTCCTAGGTTTTTAAGGTCAGAAGGGACCAATATGATCATCTAATCTGACCTCCTGTCAATGCAGGCTAGAGAACCTCCCACCTACTCCTGCAACAGATGCCTAACCTATGAATGAGTCACTGAAGTCCCCAACTTATGATTTAAAGATTTCAAGGGACAGAGAAACTACCAGCAAGTAACCCATGCCCCATACAACAGGAGATGATGAAAAAACCCCAGGGTCCCTGCCAATCTGCCCTGGGGGACCCCAAATATGGTGATCAGTTAATGCCTGAGCATGTGGGCAAGACTCATAAGCCAGACACCCCAAAAAGAATTCTCTGCACTAACTCAGAACCCACCCCACCCCATCACAGGCCATTGGCATATTTACCACTAGTAGTCAAAGATCAATTAATTGCTGAATTAGCCTGTCCAATCATACCATCCCTTCCATGCTTGTATCTCCTGTCATCCCTTCAGAATGTACAGTGTAGGTCTTGGCAGGCCATCTGCATCATGGTGAATTTCACCTCCCCAAAATAAGTTGGCTTGGTAAATATAGATTTTACTTAAGTCTTTTAAAGCAGATTATGAAATTTTGACTACAAATGGTACAACAGCTCTCGGAAAATGTGTCAGGACAGAGCAGATATATATTTGGAACTAAATTCTGGAATCTTGTAAGATTTATGTCTCTCTTCTCTTGCTTTGGAGGGATCTGGAAAAGATGGAGTGCTGGGTACGACTTAAAAATTCATAAACTTCTCTTATTAACTTTTCAGACTGTTAATGGCATAAGAGAAGGAGCACAGGATTATTGTGGAGTGGAGTAGTTGCTCCATAGATAAAAATCAGGCAGAATCTTAAAATTATGGGGTGAATTCCTGTTTCTAATAAAGGCAATGGCAAACCATCTATTGTCTTCAACACAGGCAGGAAGAGACTCATCTCCAGCCATGGCTGCTGACATCCTGCTTACTCCTCCTCCCTAAGTCATCAACGCCTTTAAGGTTCAGGATCCTATTTGATCTTATGCTTTCAGCCTTGGGAAGAGTAAACCATGCAACCTGATGGAAGCCAAGCATAGGCAGTCCCAAATTAATAATTCTTTCCCTATTGCTCCCTTAAAGAGCTTTATCTTTCTCATTGTTTTGTTTTCTGCTTGCTTCCTCCTTAATAGCCTCCTTTGATTCAACTATTCTTAATTTAATCCTTGTGGTAGGATAATATCACATGGGTAAATTGAAGTACACATGATATTTATAAAACTCATATACATAACACATTCTCCATACCTAGGACTAACACATTTGTTTTGTGCAATTGGTCCTGCTGAGGGAATTTTACTTTTAGGGTATCTGTAAAGGTATACCCACTAGTTTTTACAAAAATAGTATGGCTTGATTTACTTTTTTGCATGCAACACATCTTGCATACTGTTGCTGAGAATGGTTGCTTAGGGTGTTTTGCAAGGTCCTTATACAAATTAGTAATGGAGGCATAAGAGATACAGTAGTATTGAAACCAGTTTCTAAAAGGAGCAATTTGCGGGGAAAGTCTGGCACTAGTTCTGCAGCTGAGTCATGCTATGGGGTTGATGCATACACAGTCTAGTCAAAACTTAAAACCTGTGGGAGGATGTTGTTTGCTTAAGTGCTGATAGAATTGTCTGAGTCCTTAGTTGCCAATCTCTGAAAAATCTCTGCTGAACATGTATTAACAGAGAATTTTCAGAAGTTTAAAACTTGGTTTAATTTGGGCAAATTTTCACAGGAACAGCAAACTTTCCCCCAAACCCCTCAGCCTGAGGCAAACACTCACCATGGAAAGTTTCATCCCAAATGGTTAAAGTTTGGCAAAGTTATAAGCAACTGAAAAAAAGATCTTGTAAAGGGAAGTTTTAGGCAACCTTACTGGCTTTGCCTATAATTTAAGGTCATGGTGTTATAGGTCATATAAAGTCATTCATAATATGATTGGTCACATTCTGAACGTTTATAATGTTATCTGGTGAAATTTTGGAGCCGTGGTAGTTACTGAAATATGAATAATCGTGAAGTAACACCTATAGGTCCCAACTGAGATTGGGGCCTCATTGTGCTAGGCGCTGTACAAACACAGCCACTGCACCCAGCAATAAAATGACAAGATTGACAAAGGAAATATCATTTTCTTCTTTTTGTAGATGGTGCTGTGGTGAGGCAGGGCTGGCACACAGAGAATAAGGGACTTGTTCATGAATACATAGGAAAGCTACAGGAGACCTGGGAATTGACCCACGTCTCCGGAGTGAGTCCCAATACAGTGCTAAAGCCATAAGATCATTCTTTCTCCTTTGAAGACTCTATGGTTAAGGGTCAACATAGCACCGATTATAAGCCTAATTTTCTACTCCCCACCCCAGTTTTACTAAAAAGAAAACCACCTGCTTACAATTTTGAATTCATGTCATGTCATCCCAGGAAAACCCTGTACTGGGAAGTTTTGTAACTAATCAGACAAGGGATTTAAAGTTATGGTGTCTTGAAAATGTAGCCCATACTTTACTTCTACAAGTTATTCTAACATCTGGCCCATGATGTCTCCAAAATGGCCTGGCCTAGAAACTCCAGATATATTTTGTTTTGTTTGGTTATGCTGAAGAGAAGTGCCTCTTAGTATTTTGGGAAAAGCTTTTTAAAAAGCTATAAAGTGTTGTTTTAAGTGTATAAAGAGCATCGTTTATCATGATAAATATTTATAGATGTTAACTGACCTCCTTCTGTCTCTGCTGCTGGGCTGAGCAAGAGGTTTTGGGAGGCCATTCATTTGTTGGTAGATAAACAGGGGAAAAGGCAAAGGGATAGTAACCTTGGAGGGAGCCAAGTAAAAAGACAGAAAACCAGGAGGGTCATATGACTGGGGGCATAAGGAGAGGCAAAATGAGGCTTCGTGGTCAAAAATTGGGAGGAGGTTAAGGAAGTGCAAGGATCTCCAAAAGTATATAGGATCCAGGCCTGGGAACCCAGTTGAGAACCTGGGGTCCAGCCAGTGGCAGAAGGATCCAGGTTTGACCCAGGCCCCCTCTTCTGCTGCCTTTTGCCACCTCTGGTCCTCAGTGAGTCCCTGCCATCCATTGGTACCAACTGCTTGTGGTGCCTGCTGTCTTGACTGACTGCTCAATCGAACCAGAGTGTTTGAAGAGAGGTGGCAAATTTGCCGCCGTCAGCGTAGACTTGGCCTAAGGTGTTTCTTGCAAGAGGATGGGGCCAGAGGAGGACAAGGACCTCCCTCATAACTTTAACCCACTGGTTAGGATACTCAGTTGGGATTTTTAGAGGACCTCTGCCCCCACCAGTTCAAGTTCTCCTTCTCCCTGAGAGGGAGAAGAGATTTGAACAGGGAACTTCTATGTCTCGTGCTTCCTGAGTTATGTGATATTCTGAGGCAGTTGGTCCAAGTTTCTTTTGCTTGAGCTGTTCTGGTTTGGATAAACATTGGAGAATCATCTGGAGTGGCGGGGGTCCAATCCTGAATTTCCCACATTGTGGGTTAGTGCTGTAGCCATCAGACTATAGAATCATTCTCTCTGTCTCTCTCTTTCTCTGACTCTATGGCTTTAGGGTGGAGTTAGCATGCACAGAGCACACCTAGCAGATTGGGTTCTGCACATGAGTTAGGAGAGGAGTTCCTGTCTTCTTCCAGTTCATGAATTGCATGGGGTCTTAGGTTTCCATACATAGAGTGAGGCAGCAGTGCACATCCCCAGAGATGGAAACATAGGTATCTTGGGAACTTTTATCACATAAACATGACTGCTGAGTAAGTGTAGGTGGCAGCTGAGCAGAGGGTGTGTGAATAACAGAAGCACCTCCATCTGGGATGTAGGTGCCTAAAGTGGCAATTGGGTATCAAGTCCCTTTGTGAATTTAGCTAATTGACTTTAATAGCTCTTTCTGCATAAGGACTTAAATCCTAGTATGTCACTTCTTTGGGATGAAAGATTCTATAGAAAATGTAAGTTATTACTGTTTTGATTACTGAATCATAGAGCCACATAGTGATGTGTATTTTTAAGCAGCAGCCCTTGTTGAAATCAACCATTGATTTAAACAAGAGTGCTACTTAAAAATCTATGGAATGATCTGATCAAAAAAGGAAAATACTTATTTAGACCACCTATACCGTCTCCCTTCCAGTATAATACACTTCTTTACAATAAACACAGTGGCTATGTCTACACTTGTAAATTAAGGTCGACTTTAGCTAAGTCGATTTAGTTAAGTCGACTTAGCATGTCTGCACCTAAATTTAAAGTCAACTTGGGGGGGACCTTACAAAGTTGACCTAGAGCGTCCACACTGGATGCCTAGGTCGACTTCTAGGGGCTAGGGGGACCTAGGGCAGGTCCACGGAGGCAGGGGGCTCAGCCTTTGCCCCATTGTACCTGAGTATAAAGGGGGACAGGGACCCGGGCAGGGTGGGCAGGGCTCTGCTCTGCCCTTTGGGGGGCATGCCAGGCTCCCCTTGTAACCCCCCGGCAGGGAGGTCAGTGAGGGAATCCTGAAGTAGCCCTAAGTCGACTTAGGGCTTAAGTCGACTTTTTAAAGTCGACTTAAGCCCGTGTAGACCTGGAGTAGCCCTAAGTCGAACTAAAACGAGCTTTAATAAAGTTGACCTTATTTTCCTTAAGTCGACTTAAGCAAGCTGCTTAAGTCTACTTAAGGAAACTGTAGTGTAGATGCAAGGTAAATTAAGTTGGCTTAAGCAAGCTTAAGTCGACTTAATTTACAAGTGTAGACACACCAAGTGTTAGGAACATTGTAGTTACATTCAATAATATGATTGCTTAAACTCGAATGATTAGCATGCCAGTAACATTAAATTGATCATATTTTTTTTCCAGGAGTCATCAGTGATACCTGTAAGCACATACATATCGGCATTCACATATACAGGGTATTTGCCGGCAAATGTAATTGTTGAAGTGTTGGTGTGAACTATTTAAAAATAAAATAAAACTAAAAAGGAGTCCTGTGGCACTTTTAAAGACCAACCAATTTATTTATCGTATAAGGTTATAATAATAAAGAATACATTTGTTGGTGTTTAAAATACCACTGGACTCTTTTTTTGTTTTGCTGAAATAGATTAAAACACCTACCCCTCTGGAACTTAAAAATAAGAGATGCTGTTGAAATTCTTCCTGTCAAGATAACATATTTTTTCCAAATAACTGTTTTTTTCACTCTGGGAGGGAGGGTAGGGGAATCATGGGAATGTGGAAGAGAATGTCAAAAAAGACCCAAAGTCTTGCTCAAATTTATGCTGTTTTTCTTTGCAAAATGTTTATATTGCTGTTCCAAGAATTTTTAATATGCTTTTAAAAGAACTATGCATCCACTATAGACTACAAAATGAAATCAGACTTGTATTGGTATTAAAAGTTTCAGCCCTTTGCGGTGGTGCTGTAACTAGGGATGCTGCGGGTGCTCCCGCACCCCCTGGCTTGAATTAGTAAAACACCAAATTAATGGTTTCCATCAGCAGCACCCCCACTATAAAAATTGTTCCAGTCCCTGCTGGTTTGTTTATAGTGACACAGCTGGGGTTAGCAAGCTACGGTTGAAACTAACTGCAAGGTGTGGAATAACAATTTGCTTTTTCACAACTTATGCTTTATTTCACTGCAGCTTTTAAACTGTGTTGTTTATAGATCTTTATCTAGGGGTAGCTGTGTAGCACAGTTAGATGTATATTTATTTACATAGGTGTCATTTGGCACTTTCTGTATCTCCAGCCTTAGGCCTGGGTTGTGGGGATGAATCTAAATTTGCTTGGCCCAGGCAGTTTAAAACTAAACAATCATATTTAGAAAAAGCTGTTTTTCTGAGTTCAGTTTGTCTTCTGCTGCAACTGCATTTTTCCTCTTGCAGACAGTGGTATAAAATGAACCAAGAAGATGATTGTTAATACTGAACTAGTGATGCATTGGACTTTTCTTTGGGGAGGAGAAAAAAAAAGCCAATATGCCTTAATGATAGGCAGCTAAAATCATAATTAAGTATCTAAATAAAGGGCTTGATTATTTCTATTTTTTCTCTTTGAAGCAAATGGAGGAACAGTCACTCAGGACTCTGAAAATTAAGTTACTCTTTTTGGAATGGAAGAATGGGTTTAGAAGCCTGTGTTTAGATAGCCAAGTAAAGTTTCAATATTTTGGTGCTAGAATGTGGGAAATCTGGGATTTTACTCTCACTTCTGCCATGGACTAAAGGTGGCCATTATTTTCCAGGTAGAATGGTCCCAGGGAGTAAACTGATGAGCCATTAAGGACACAATGGACCCATATCACCTGGCACATTCCTTAACATTAAGGAGACAATGGTTTGACACACCCGCACCTCTCAGACATTTCCATAAAATCACACAAGTTAAAGTATAGATAGAACACCAAATTTCTATCTAAACTAACTTCTAATCCAAATAGAATTCCTAGACATAAACTATATCATCATTCCCAGCAAATTACTACCTTTCTATTGATACTAAACATGACATAGCTCCTATGGATTATAGAGCATTTAGGATATATGAATAGAAAATAATATCATAAATGCTTCCCTAAATTAAGACAGCATCACACAGGCTCTGTCCTACTCTTTGGGGGGCATACCAGGCTCCCTCCTGTGCCCCTCCGGCAGGGAGGGCATTGGTGTAGTCCTGGGGTAGCCCTAAGTCGATTTAGGACTACTCCACGTCTACACTGGCTTAATTTGACTTTAAAAAGTCGAATTAAGCCTTAGGTCGAGTAAAAAGCAGGTTTAATAAAGTTGACTTAATTTTCATTAAGTCAACCTTATTTTCCTTAAGTCGACTTAAGCAAAGTGTAGTGTAGTTGCCGGGTAAATTAAGTCGATTTAAGCAAGTTTAAGTCGACTTAATTAACCAGTGTAGACGCAGCCTACAAGATTCTTTCCTCTAGCAGCCGTTCCAGAGATCAGAGGAGTGGTATTTGTCATTCATTTTCAGATACTTGCAGAGAGGGTCCTGCTTTATATAGTTCACCAGCCTTTGAAATAAGATCACGAAGGGGGATTTCAATTCCATATTTTATTTTCAGTTTTATAAATTTCCTTCAGGAAAGTTTCATTATGAAGATAAATAAAAAATATGCCAAGTTAGCAGAAGGTCAGTGTCAATGGTGACAAAAGTTTAGGAGAATCTGTTTTTTCAGAGGCACAATCCCATATGATTCAATGTTTTCAAAAAATTCTATATTGTAACGAAGCAACATGATAGATGACAGGGGAAAATAGGAACCAGGTTTCACATCTTCCATCTAAATAAGGAACAGTGGCACCAGGAGATCACCAATCTCCTCCCAAGTATGCTGAGGCAACAAAGACAAAAACAAAGACTTGAACTGAGGAGATTGGTCCCAGGCTGAGAAGGAAATTCAGTCTATGTATTAAAAACTGTAACTTGTCTAAGACATCTGGTGGGGTTACAAAAACTGTTTGCTTTAAATTTAATTTTCTTAAGGTAACTATCTCTGACCTTTATGTCTACCATTTATAATTACTTAAAATCTATCTTTCTGTATCTAATAAACTTATTTCAGTGTTTTGTCTTTACCAATGAGTTTGTCTAAAGCGCTTGGGGAATCTGCTCAGGTTAGAAATGCTGGTGCATATTCACTTTCCTTTGATGAAGTAGCAAACAAATTAATAAATTTGCACTGTTCAAGAGAAGGTCTTGAGCAGTAGAAGATGGTATATTACTGGGGTTCAAGGCTGAGGGCTTGGGAGATTTGCTGGTGTTTCCCCATTTATAGTTCATAAGTGGCTCGGAGAGTATTCATGCAACTTATCTGGATGTGCTTCTGCATGCTAGTGGCCGAACGATAACAGCACCCGGAGGGGTTTGCTGCTTGTCACCAGCAAAATATTGTTAGAGAGAGTCAAGGTTGGAGAGTTAAGGAGGGGCACAGCAATCCCAGAGTTCCAGGCTGTGTCCTGGGGATCCTATCATGGAGGGGAAGTTGGTTTTGTACCATAGACAGGATTCCAGCTCTTCAAATAACAAATGTCTTTGTCAGTCCATAGAATGACAATTATGTTGCTAATTTCATGATTTCTTTTAACTCCAGGGCAGTGGTTCTGTGGCTAACATGATATGGATAGGAATTCTCTTATCTTCCTTGTAAATATGCCCAACAATGTCACAACTTCTTTTGGGTGGTTCGTTTTAGATGTTTTCTCATGATTACCTGTTTGTGTCCACACTGCTATTTCAGTAGCCACTATGTGACACCATTATATTTTATCTTCTGCTAGAGTTTACTTTATTTAGGGAAATCCAGAGAAATTCACATGGTTTTACTTATTTTTACCACAAGTAGGAACTCATTCTAACATGAACTAGCACCAGTAATTTAAATAAAACTGGAAAGCTGAACAAATTTTTTAACTAGGTTTACATCTTGTTAAATGTTTGTGTATCATCATGTAAAAGACCCAATTTTCTATGCAAAATTTCTGCTCTGGACCACAGTACAGAATACCAGTCTTCAGTGGGACCTGAAGAAATAGCAGAAACAGTGACTGGCTAAATGGTGGGTTACCCTTTTGAACTTTGTGTTATTCCATTATGCATTGTGCAGCAGCTGCCTCTTAAAAAAACATTATAGAGTTGTCTTTTGAAACTACCTTGTTACAGAGCCCTGGGTGCTCAAACGATTGAGTAATCAACTTGAAATCTGTCTCTTCTGAAGTTATTCACATACAGCTTAGCACTGGTCTAGTGTGGCATGTGATGACAGATTTAATGAGGTGTTGTCCTCCATGCTGTTCCAGCATGCTAATGACTCAGATAATCAGCTTTCCCCACATCTTTGTATATGTGTGCAAATATTAACAGAATTACAGAGACAGGATGCACTTATCATCAGGAGTAAGAAATGTACTGCTCTGTTGGAGAGTGCCTTCAGATACGGCATTGTCTCTGGCTTTGGTTATGTGTAAATAAGAAATTAAATGGATAGATAGGTTGAATTAAATCAGAAGATGCTACATTTAACCAGGAGTGAGTGAAAAGTATGAGGCCAAATCCCTAACAGGGTACAGGTTCCTATCAGCAGAACTAAGTCTCTAAATAGTGAGAGTTCTGCATACCCTTCTTAGGACCTAATGATATAATGCGGTAATTTAGTGTATGACATTTGCATCATCATACTCCAAAAAGGAGATTGTATTTGCATCACATTATGGAAACTCATCCCCAGAATGCCAGTGCCAGAGAAAAACTGGGTACACAAGAGAGAGGAAAGCTGGAAAGAGCCTCATTTTTAGGAGCTCATGTCTGGCGCATGAGGCAAAAGTAGTTGGCAGCATACTTACATTGCTAACACTCTCCCACTGCCCATGTACTATGTTTATGGTAATATTGTTGTCTGTTTTGAGGTTAATCAAACATGACTAAACTCCATCCTACATCTGAATGCCTTTTATCACTGATTCCAAACTTTATTTGGGAAGGACCATCTGAGAAAAACCATTGTTTTTGTGTGCTTTCCACTTTGAAGGTCTCTTCTAATTGATACTAGATAACTCCTTTCACGTCTTTTAGACTGGCCTGTTTCTCCATTACACATCTGATGTTGATCATATGCAAGACTTCAGGGTGGTAGCTTCTTTCTCAACCAGTTTATTTTTGGCACACTGTATGCATCTGTCAAAATGGAGTTATTTCACACACTAAGCTGGAACTCATTCAAGTAGGTAACATATGGTAAACCTGATAAACTCTTAGTGTTACTGGAAGTTGGCTTCATATAATGTGATTGAGCTTTTATGTTTGTAAATTCTACAAATGACATATCAACTGATTTAAAACATTTGCAATTAGTATGTATCACCAGAAAAAAACAGAGACTACTCATTTCTTGGATTTTCCAGAGCTTAACCCAGACACTTATTCATTGGTGTATGCTCATTTCCACCTAAGTCTTGACTAATGATATCTAATCAAAGGGGAATGGGACCCCTCCTAAAAAGAAAGAAACTAATGGCCACCTGGAACCAGAGTGCTGGGCAACAGTAGATGATCCAGTGCTTTGATTACTGCAACTCTAATTGTAATAGAACAGTGGCTTTCAATCTGTGTTTCTAAGATTTCCAAAAAGGTCTGCACTTCCATTTGAGATTTTTAGTGGTTTGCAAATGGAGGGAAAAAGTTGAAAATCACTGCTTTTAGAGGACACCTAAGAAAAGTTGGGTTAGGCTGGAGAGACCTAAGAGGCTACTTAGCCCACTAGCAGAAGACAGAGAAGACACAAGAAGAAAGTACAAAGTGAGATGCTTTCAGAGATCATGCCTAGAGGAATCTTGTGGGAAAGAACTCTTCTGTTTTCCACCCTCCATGACCAACGGAGCTACGGATTGTATTTTAGTATAAATACAAGGCTACATGAATCTATAAAGGTGATGGGGAGGGAAACTATGGCTCCATCTACACTTGTAAATTAAGTCTACTTAAGTTAACTTAAGTTGACTTAATTTACCCTGCGTCTACACTACAGTTTCCTTAAGTCGACTTAAGCAGCTTGCTTAAGTCAACTTAAGGAAAATAAAGTCGACTTAATTAAAATTAAGTCGACTTTATTAAACCTAGAATTACTTCGACTTAAGGCTTAATTTGACTTTTTAAAGTTGAATTAAGCCAGTGTAGACATGGGGTAGCCCTAAGTTGACTTAGGGCTACCCCCGGACTACACCAATGCACTCTCTGCTGGGGAGGGGACACAGGGGGAGCCTGGCATGTCCCCCCAAAGGGCAGGGCAGAGCCCTGTGTGACGCTGTCTGGATTTAAGGAACCATTTATGATATTATTTTCTATTAACATCTCATAAATGCTATAATCCATAGGGACTATGTCATGTTTGGTATCAATAGAAAGGTAGTAATTTGCTGGGAATGATTATATAATTTATGTATAGGAATTGTATTTGTATTGGAAGTTAGGAATATGGTTGTTGTATCTATATTTTAACTTGTGTGATTCTGGGGAAACTCCCCAGACAGGATGTCTACAACCATTGTCTCCTTAATGTTAAGGAAGCTCCCAGGTACAATGGGCCCAGGGAGAAACCTGATGAGCCATTAAGGACACAGTGGTTATAGACAGCCTGTCTGGGACATTTCCCCAGAATCACACAAGTTAAAGTATAGATATCATTCCTAGCAAATTACTACCTTTCTATTGATACCAAATATGACATAGTTCCTATGGATTATAGCATTTATGAGATATTAATAGAAAATAATATCATAAATGGTTCCCTAAATCTGGACAGCATCCCAACCTACCCCTATGCCCTGCCAGGCCACTGTCCCCCTTTGCCCCATTGTACACAAGGGGTGCCCCCCTGCCACCATGGACTTGCCCAAGGTCCCCCTAGCCCCTAGAAGTTGACCTAGTAAGTAAGTTCCCCCCAAAGTCGATTTTAATTTTGTGTGGACATGCTAAGTCGACTTAAAATTACAAGTGTAGACATAGCCTATGAAATAAACCACATGAGATACTAACCAGAAGGTCTCTAAGCTGTTTGTAACTTGAAAAGAGGAGCTGTCCTGTCACACCACCCTTTCTGTATTTTGATGAGTGGTGGGTGCTTCCGAGGTCCCTTCCAACTCTAATCTATGATTTTATATACCTGACTTGCATCATTCATTTCTCTTCCTAATGGAAAAACCCTGCTAACCACTCTGGCCAAAGAGACACCAGTAATAGTTGTCCAGTAGAGCCCCTTGTGAAGTACAGAGCTATGATTAATGCTCTTTTTAATAGATAATCACAGGGAGGAATGTTTAGTGATTCTTCACTTATCCACAACCAGCCACCAGACATGGATGAAAAACATGGAACACTGTTTTGGAAATGTTTAGATGAAACATGTGTCTGTTTAAGTCACTGCCCTGAGCAAGAAGCAGTGTATAGCTGCTCTGCCCTAAAAGATCACTAGTGACACTGCGTGTCAGGCAGGGGCTGTTCTTTGCACTCATGAGTTGAGAGATGGCTCTTCAATCTGGTCTGTCTTTGTACACATGGATTGGGCAATCTGCACCCACTTTCTCCTTTCTTCTCCCAGCTCCCAGATTTCCTTAACCTCTTTAAATTCTCTATTCAGGGAATTGCTCCCCCAAGGACCAGGAGCAAGCAGTTTCTATGCTCCTCACAGCACACACAGATTGCTGAACCTAACTATTTGTTCTTTTGCTCCTGCATGGCTGCTCAGAGCCCACACAATCTCGTGAGGGAAGGGGGAAGAAGGGAGAGAGAGATTACCAAATGCAGCAAAACAACACAAAATCCTCAAAGCACAGAAAGAAAATTAGCAAGTACTGTAAGTAAATGGGGCAGGGGACAGACAGAATTCTTTGCAAAGAAATCCTTGAAAACAGATGCTAAAGTGGACAGAATCCAGAAAATTGAAAGCCAAAGAGAATTACCAAGGGATGAAACTCTCAGAGATTAGTCCAGCAAATCTGCAACCAAAATTAAACTCTCAGACTGAACTTTTTTCATGACAGAAATCTGTTTTCTGTCAAGAAATCTGTTTTGCTTATAAAAATGTAACGGTGTATTGAGTTTTTCACATTATTATTATTGTCATTTGGTTGGAAGCTTGCCTAGGTTAGTGGTTGATCTAGTGTCTACTGATGGCTGTTGGTGAGCTATGTGAAACGAAATTCATCTCTGTCTAGCTCTTAGTGAATGGCTGTCCAAACTGAAAAATGAAAATCACTGTTGTATTGGCATATTTGCTGCCAGTTCCAGTAGAAGAGTCAAAGACTGAATGGGCATGAGGATTTGAACGATCCTCTCATCTCTTCTGGGTCCATCCAGAATGGTGTTGAGGCACATAGGTGGGGCAACATCAGTGAAGCATGCATTGTAGCACCCTGTACCTTAAATGTTTGGTAGGCAGAGAACATCAGTCTCCAGTGTTGTCCATCTGGTTCCTTTCTCAGCCTAAATGTATTCTGATTAAACCATCTAATACATTTAAATGCCTTTCTAATTTTTAACACCTATGATTAATATTCTCTTTTTTAAAAAAAGTATAAGGCATAAAACTCCTACAAAACCTTATAAATATTCATCACAACCCTCCAAATATTTTAATGCCCAGATTTACAGGACTGCATAGGTGCAAATGTATTCCAATGGAGTAGACATGGGTAGAGGAATAGTAGGGAATATGGATGGGTCTGAAGAAGCAAAGAAATGGAAGGAAAGTGGAGATAGAGAGAAAGGGAAGCTGCTGCCATAAAGTCCCAAGATGAATATGGGAGGGCTCAGTCATGCTCCTTGCTTGTGCTACATGTGTAATTGTAGGAAATGCATGAGTAAATGGCTAGTTAGTCAGATACTGTAATTGATCATTTGCATACACAGTTATTGTAACTGGGCATGCATATTAGGCACAGATATATATATTCTGCATTTACGCACATTGTGTAAATACCGTAAAAGGCATGATCTAATCTCATTTACACTAGCTTTACAACAGTATCAATTCATTGACTGTTCTGGAGTTACTATAGATTTACATTGGCATAGATGAGTTCAGAACTGGGTCTCTCGTCCTTATTGGTTTTCCATCTCTAGCTTTGCTTTCCACTAGAGTAGAAGTATAGATAATCTGATTCAATCTGTTCACTTGCTACTTCCTCCTCAGTTATCTTTAGTAAGAAAACAGTAATGAAGAATGAATAGGAGGAGTCAGCTTCCTCTGCTCAGCTCTTGTTTGATTTGATACATGGGTTCAGAATGCTTGTCTCTCAAAAAACATACTGTAACACAGGAGAGAGCAAACTGTACCAGAACTTTTGAGACAGAGGAAAGAAATATTCTGAATATTTTTAAGAAAGCATGAAACCAGAGATATTTTATACACACGTGCACAAAGAAAGCTATGTTTAAAAATTATTTGTGTTGGGGTGGGTGAGATATGCCGGTGCAATAATCCTCTTTTTAACTCACAATAACGAAAAGTGATTTAATTTCATAAAACCAAATTCTGTAGATACCTAGTCTAAGTGTCCTTTCTGTTCATGGTATGCTTGTATAATTCCTCTTAAAGGAAAATTACTGGGGTTTTATAATAAAGGTTAGATACATAGATCAAGGTATATTAACAGTTGCATTTAATTTAAAAATACCCAGTATTAGCAAACTAAAACATACCTGTGAAATTTTCTACTTTTAGATACATATTAATCATGATACAGTATATGGAAGTAGGAAAAAACACTGACATTGGAAACATGGGAAAAATAATATAAATTTTGTAAAATTGCTTGAGCAAAGAAAATAATCTCAAATTAGCCTGTTCACCCCTTTGATCTCAAATAGCGATAAATAAAACCATATGTCTGTATAGTCACATATTATGAAATTCTCTTCTACTATTGAACCTGTCCAGAAAAAAGTAAACTAAAAGGTCATATCTTGGGAAAGGAAGGTTTATGATGCACAGAAATACATAATTTAATAGCTCTACATTTTTTTGATTAGGATTGGAAATATATTTTAATCATGTCCAGCAATATTTTATTAATTATATCCTGTTTTCCTGTAAATGTCTCTATCTTGCAAATAGTTCTGAATTGCTTTGGCAGTTGTTAAACCCCTTTGAAGGACGTCATGATGACATCTATTCTAAGCAAATGTTTGAGAAGCTCTGGCATGGAGAAGCTCATACAAAAAAGGAGCTAAAAGTTACTTAAGATCTCCTTTTAACCCTTGAAAAAGGGAGGGAGGGGAGTTGTGTGGCAAGGTGAGGTGAAGACAAAATGAATTAGGGTTACTTTGAGTGAATAGCTAATAAGAAATGACAGGAAGAAGCAGGTAGTGAGGAAACAACCAGACTTTTGTATAAACTTCTTTGTAGCCTTTGCTGTGGAACCGCAAGAACTGGCAAACCCCAGATACGGCTTTAGGGGTAGACAAAGCAGACAATTGCCTGGGGCCCATCCTCAACTCAGTGGACAGAAATGAAAATTATAGAAATTGTTCCCATCTAGCAGAACCAGCAAGGCTGGAAGCTTCAGCACTTTCCAATCTTGGCTCATCAAGGCAAACTATCATTAGGATCTGTACTTTGTCTGAACTGCAGATTTCACCATTATCTGCCCATCACCTTCACATTGACTTGCTAAAAAGGCAGGAACAAGCTCTTTGAGTATGTCTACACTTGCACCTTAAGTCGACTTAATGATGCTTAAGTTGACCTACAGACTGCTGCATCCACACTGGGTGCTTCCTGAAGCCAACTTAAGTGCTTCCTTAAATCGACTTAATAACCACCACTCTTTAGGTCAACTTAATGCCTAAATAGACCTTATTAAGTCAACTTAAAGCTCGTGTGGACACCCTAAGTCGACCTAATTGGCCTCCAGGCTGGGGAGAAAGGAGAGCTGTGGCTGGGGAGAAGGGAGAGCTGCATCTGGGAGATCGGGCAGGGGAGAAGGGAGAGCTGTGGCTGGTAGATTGGGCAGGGAAGAAGGGAGAGCCATAGCTGGGAGATTGGGCAGGGGAGAAAGAGAGCCATGGCTCTCCTCCGTTGACCTAGCACCTCCAGTGTGGATATGGGCAGCCGACTTAAGTTTCTAGTGTGGCCACTCTAAGTCGACTTAACTTAACCATTGTAGACATAGCCTTAGTGACACCAATTGACAGAGCATGATTGCAGGAACTTTCCAGTGGTCTCATACTGTAGTTCCTCAGTGTGGCCATTTATTCTGACATTATTTAGTCCCACTTGTGAGAATTTTTCCTTATCAGGTAGGTCCATATAGGATGTTACATACAATGCACCGATGTCTTCAAGCAGCCATTATGGCTGTGTGTGATGTCTGTACTTTGTCTTTCTTTTGGTAAATGTTTTTTTAGTTTCTTTTGTACTCGCTCTTTAATATTTTTGAGGGAGCCAGAGTCTTATAAATTTGAGTACTTCAGGTAATTTCATTGAAATTTGGTGTTTACTTTACTTTTTACTTTTTAATTTATAGCTATACACCTCTTTTCACTTATTTTTGAATTATTATAATTATTTTTATAAAACTTTTAGTGTGCATAAACCTAAGCTTATATGAAAAAAAATGTTACTGCCAAAATGTGTTCCTTATAGTTTTATGCTGCTAATATTTATTATGTAATTACACTTTTAAAATTTGGTGTATTAGTTATTTTTGAGCCATCATTAATTTTACCCCTTTATTTGTTAATTAATGCACATACTTTTTAATATAAACTTTTAAATGTTCATTTAAACTTTGTAGTTCAGCATTAGCTCATTTACATTAGGTGAAAGATGATTGTTATAACACAAAATCTGAAAATTTCTTTAATGATGGAAAGATCTTTAAAAGTATCATACCCAAGAATAATTTAGAATTCATGCAGCCATTGTTCTGGCACTTTATATAATGTAAACCATTTCAAAGCAGGGGATGCTGCACCCCCAACACCCTTAGTTCCAGCACCTATGACTTTTTTTTTTTTTTTAAAGGCTATAAAACCATAGACTACAAAAAAGATTTCAAAACCTTTTTAAAAGGTGATGTATCTAACTAAAAATAGTTCTTAGACCAAGATTCCTGTGCAGTTTGCAACACAAACATTGAAGCACTTTACTAGGACACTGAAAGTAATGAAATACAAATAGAAAAACTTATTTTTCCCCATTGTCTACAGTGCACTTTTTGAAATGCAGAAAGTATGGCACATAAGTAGTTACCAACTGCATTAAACTTTTTTATCATTATTATTTTTTTATTTGTAGTGACCTAAATCAGTGTTGTTGTTATCTGCCTAGTCAGATTTGGGATTGGGAATTTTTTGCTATATTATTTCCTGATTGTTTTAAATTTTTAAAATAAACTTAAAATGTGGCTTTACTGGGGTTTTTTTTTAATATATATAGGGACATTGTTCATGTCAGATAAATTTCTAGCTTATTACTTGTAAAAAAAACCCTAGAGCTTTAGATGCCTAGTCCCCAGAATCATGGCTGAAATTGCATCATAACTGTTTCAGTTGCAGAACGTAGCTCTTCCTGCTTAGACGCTTAGTGTACTAGTTGTCCTCTCCAGTGAACAAGACATACTATGCTATCTGCTGACTTCCAAGAACTAATCACTGAATATACCCTTAAAGAGTCAGATATCTGATTTCTTTTTTAAAAAAATAAATAAAATATTAGCTTTTTCTGAGCAAACCGCTGCATCCTTTACACAGGTAAGACTCTCAATAATTTTTGACTACGGAAGTACTTTGAGGATTTGGCTCATAGCAATAACTGTGTTGGCACTGGGTATTTCCTGAGGTAATCATGACTGACTGGAGGTTAGTGGTTGGTTGGTGGTAGCTTTTTCCCCACTACTTTTCACTCCACAAGAAATGGTGTCTACCAAGACCATTATAGTTTGTGCTGTATCGCAGCAAGTTCCCCTGTATCATCAGCTGCTAAGAAATGCCAGACAAATGTTTAAACACAGTTGAATCTAATGCAACACCTGCTAAAGACATGATTTTTGTATGTAGCTGTACTTATGAAGAATAAATATCAGAGGTAAACAGTGCACAAATATTATTGTGAAGTTTAACCTCAGTTTGAAAATTAGTTTGTTTCATTCTTTTTGTATATGCTTTCTGCATATTTTTGAGCAATTGAGTTTTGTTGACACAAAAGTTTGTGGAAACCAAACTTCAAAATTCATAAATATTTCCAAAAACTGAATTTTACATTGATGCTTGCAAACATTAAAGCTTCAAGTGCTTATGCGCTCATCTAGCAACTCTATATATAGTATATATTGGCCATTGGTAATCTCGCACACACACTTCAAATATTGATTACACATGGAGAATTGTTCATGATCCATTTCTACATCTCTAACAAAAATTGGGGGGGGAGAATATTCAGCAAAAATAATTTTGAATAATGAATAAATTCAAGACGATCACAATCTGTTGGCAGATAATTCATGAACAGCAAAAGAAGTGACGTTTATAGAATAGATTATTCATTGTGAATTTTCTTCATGGGGCTAAGATTGAGAATGCAAGAATATAACTTTGAACGATAACTTTGACTCCCCTGTGTTGCGATGCAGCAGTTCTTTTGGAAAGCAAAGAATAAAATATTGCCTGAAATTTTTTTTTTTTTTTTTTTTTTAAATTTTGGGTGTCCTTTATTCATCCCAAAACCAAACCCGTAACATTGTTTCAGGTGAATGGAGACGTTTTTTTATTCAGTGGGGTAAGATTGGGATTTCTTTGTAAGAATGGTAAAAGTGACCAAACTGAGTCATTTTCTTTTTATGCACAACTTCAATAACTTTAATATGTGGTTCTAAATCTTAAATTGAATCAGTGCTGACCCTACAGCCATAGTAAATTTTTGGTTTTTCAGAAGTCTTTCTAATGACAATCATACTCACACAGAGAATATCCATATCAAAATGCAATGTGCAGGTTTCCTTGCATGTGTGAATGCTGTCATACAAATAATACCTAGTCAACATGAAAATCACTTAAACTAGCTGTTGCAATAAAAACAGTCTGAGTGAGCTGGAATTTCCTGCATAGTGGACATAGCAATCCTGAAATGTTGATGGGTTAAGCAAACTGATAAACCAGTGACTTTCTCTAAGCACTTGTGAAAGGATCACTTCCATGACCGAATCTTAACTGGAAAACTATAATGTGATGTCAGAAGACAACTTGCTCATGGATGTTAATGGAGTAGGAATTTAACAACTCATAATGTGTTCAGATAAACTTTGGAATTTGCATAACATTTTCACAGTGTGATTTAAATGTCTTTTTTCCTGGGCATGATTCAGTTATTTTATTAACCCTATGCTTGATTTAATGCTATCTGAAAATAGAAAGAATCCTGTAGAACTTAATGTAAATTCTCTGCCTTTTTAAAAAAAATCTGATTAAAATTATAGATCTCCCACAGAATTTTGTAGACTGGTTTAACATTTAACCCTATAAAACCATTTTCTGTCAAATTCTATAGGTGGCTGGAGTAACTCTTATAGAACCCTATTACTTTTTTATATAATCATGCTGATTTCTTCCCTTTTGAATTCTGAAAGACTTTTCGATAAGGGCCATGCAATACAGACCTTTGTCCTTCGTTCGTCTGTTGCATCACGTCCTTGGTAGCTGACTGATAGTAGTAAGCTCTATGTCTCTTGAAGGATCCCTGCTTAAGCACTTCTGAATGCATAACAGATGGGACTTGAACAGTTCTAACTATTACCTTCATCTGCAGAATCTTTAGCAATTAAGCTCTCATTTCTTTTACATATTTTCCTCTCAAAGATCAGACACAACTGATTGAGACCCAGGTTGTACAGCTTTGTTTCAGAATATTTTAAATTCCTTCTTATTTGCTTTTGAAATTGTAAACAGGTTGTGTCAACTCATACTGCTGTTACCAAGTAGGTCATGTAAGGAGTGTTATTAAGGAGCACTAAATAGTAATAATGCCAGCAGAGGGTTCATTTGCTTGCAGAAAGACTCTAATTTGATCATATCTACATTAAGATAGAGTGGGACAGCTACTTCCATAGCAGCATGAGGAGAGAATGTGAATCAACAGTTGGGAAGGACAGAGAATGGGAGGCAGGGTAAAGCATTGCCTGACCTGAGGAAACCTTTTTCTATAACTTCCTTTAGCACTAGGGAGGCTGGGTAATGTGGCTCCAGTGAAAGCAGGCTGCCTAGGAATAGGAGGTGGGAACAGGGAGGCCAATATACATTTCTAAATAAAACATCTATAGTAAAACAAAATTCAGACTTTTAACACTTTTAATTCTTTTAAATTCTTTTTAATTCTTTTAAAGAATTTTGCCTAGTGGTTCCCATACTATTTCTAGCAGTGAGATGGATTGGTAAGGGGTACCATTTACTTATATCCTCTCACATTATTCCCAGGCACAGTTTCTTTTCCATTTCCTTGTCTTTTCTATTCAGCTGAAGCTCTACATGCTGGTAGGGGGTGAGGAGTTGCACTGCACAGGACTAGATGAATGCCATAGGACCAGAAGCAAGATGTTTAGGCTTCTTGGCTGCTGCAGAGCATCAAGAATTGTATGTGGCAGCTGCTCTTGTAGCAAGTTGCTTTAGAGGCCCTGTGGGAACAGCAAATAAGGCTGATAGCTTTCAAGGAGCCACCTGCTGCTTTATCCATAGCTACAGGAGCACTTTTGCATTGGGGAGTCAGACTCTGGTTAACGTTCCAAAGGGGTAGCCATGTTAGTCTGTGTACAGCAAAAACAACAGAAATCCTGTGGCACCTTAAAGACTAACCAATTTCTTCAGGCATAAGTTTTCGTGGGCTGCAACCCACTTCATCAGATGCAACTGAGGCCAGACACATTTGACAAAGTGGGTTGCAGCCCACGAAAGCTTATGCCTGAAGAAATGTGTTCATCTTTAAGATGCCATGGGGCTTTCATTGTTTTTACTCAGGTTAACACATTTTGTGTGCATCTCTAGTGGTTCTCTTATAATCCACCACCTTCTGGGATATACTGATTTAAACTAGGTTATCTTGTCCAAATAAACCCCTGTGATGCAGAATTAAGATTAATTCAAGCCCAAGTAAGCAGTACACATTACCATTAGGCCAGATGTGTTTGTGTAAATGCAGCCTAATACACCACCATTCCAAAGGAGTGCATCTCGGTTAAGCGGAATGTCCTGGATAATAGTGGTCAGTATTAAAAACTTGATTGGCTTATAGTCTTTAGTATTTCAAAACTCCCCAAGTGTTTTCTTTCTGATGCACCATAATGGGCATGATATCATGCATGCAACCTTAAACCATAGGCACCATGCAAGTAACCGGATTGTCAAAAACAGTAATATGAATACAACTGGTCATTTTATCTCTGCACATCTTTTTGAGGAAGAAAACAATATTGACAGACTTTTTTGTGACTAATTTTGTATTTATTTCAGAAGGAAACAATACAAATTCAAAAAGGTAAAAGACTTATGGCGTGGGTCCCATGGAGGAGGCAGCCGTGGCTTCCTTCTTGTTGGGACCCCTAGGGGTCCCAAGGAGAGAGCAGCCATGGCTGCCTTCTTGCTGGGACCCCCATGGGTCCGAGGGAGAAGGGAACCTCTGCTCCCTTCTGCCTGGGAGCCACGGGTCCTTTGTCCCCAGGGTCTGGGAGCTGTAGCTTTCCGTCAATTTCAGAGTCTAGTGTAGACTCTGTAAGTTGACTTAACAAGGTCGACTTTATGTTGACTTAAATTGACCTTGTTAAGTTGACTTAACAGAGTCGACTTAGCATTTTAGGTGAAGACATAGCCATACATTCCACTGGATATCCAATAAAATAATGCAATTACTCAACCGAAGAGGATACCATTGATGGTTAAAATATTTGTTATCCTGAGAACAAGCTCTTGATACATAATGTGCCCTACAGGATACTTTTAAATCCTCAAACACTCAGTCTTTCTGTCTGAAATGTTCTCTGGGCTGAGATTCAAACCTGTTGTAAAGGAATGATAGGATGGCAATGAAGCAGAAGTCTGTGATTGTGGTTAACTAAATTATCCATGTAGGCACAAGCACCTTGATATTCAGCCTGGACTAGAATTGTTACTTTTCCAGATAGTCCCAAAAAGTTTACATGAAGGCCTCACATACCAGTTCTTCTGAATTTTAATTCAATGTCCAGCCTAGAAAGAAAATAGATAGAAACAAGGAGTGATTTGTCATTTTCCAATTGGTGGTGGTTGTATATTATAGCCAGGAGGCGTGTCTCCATTGTAGTGGCATTGAGGGCAGAGCACAGAAGCAGCTGTCATAGGTCAGAGGGCATGCTACCAAGGCTGGGTATTCTGAAGAGATAGGTAGCCTGTTTTGGGAAAGACTTGGGAAAAGTCTTGTCTCATTCTGTAATAATCACTTTCTCCAACGGATGGAGTATTAATATAAACAGATTTGTGAAAGAGTGCTGCTAATCAGCTCAAGGATAAAACTGTGTGGTGATCCTTCATCTACAGCGAATGGGGTGGTGGGGGGAGGTGAGAGGCAAAATTGGTGAAGACCCTGAAAACCAATGCAGCTCATCATTGGCTGGTTTGGACACGGACATATAGGTTTCCTCTTCAAAATAAATGTACATACTTGTTATACCCTGGCAATCAAAGCATTTCAATGTAATCTTATTTCTAACAGCTAGCATAGAAAAAGTGTATTTGTAATAAAAGGTAAACATTGGCCTACATATATTTGTGCAGATGATCTTTCTGGTTTTTGTTTTCCTTTTTTTTTATTATATTGTTTAGCTACATGTAAATGCCCTGCTTGTTTAAAGTTCTTTGGCTGAATTGTGCTCTGAATTTCAGGCTATTTGAATTTCTGGGTAGACTTCAAGATACTTCTTACCCTTTAACAACCTGACCTGGTTTTAGACGTGGAAAGCTGAGAAACTGCCTCTCTCCCCTATCCATGCTTCCATACTAGCAGGAGCAGAGGTGGTCAAGCTGAAGACCCCTTAATACATTGGAGGAAGCTATTCACAGGGCATTATCCATTAATGCCCTGGATTCTGGAATCTGCTTCCCCATTGCTCTGCCAAAGTCCAGATTTGTTAGCCTTCCACATACTATGCAAAACCCATCTTTTCTCCTAGGCAACTGAAGATAAGAATGTCCAATGGACTGTGGAGTTTTATCTGGGCCTGGAGGTCTTTTTCTCTGAGTGCCTTACTTGTGGAGGGAGAAGACGACTCTGTTTCTGTGACTCTAGCAGACCAGGTGCCAGCTCATGCTATGGTGCCCATGTCTCAAATGAATATGGACAAATACATGCCTGTAATTAGAATGGTTCATCCGTGGGATGGCACTGTTAAAATAGGTAATTAGAGTTACACGAATGCATTTAGTGCTTACACTTTATTGAATGATTGTGAGTTACTGCATGCATTAATCTCACTTACAACATCTGTACAATTCCATGTTCCATATTGTAACCTCATATTTGAGTGGTTGTATTGAGAACCTCAGAGACTGTGTAAATCACCAGACAAGAGAGACATTAATTAGTGTGAAGGGCGGATCTTCAATAGAAAGTGTTACACCCTTCCCAGAAGGAAAAGTCCATCAATAGCAGGTGGACTGTTGTGGGACGTTGCAACTTGAATTTCATTAACAAGAGGACAAAAGACTTTTGTTGTTCTGCTGTCCTCCCCATGAAGATGAGTCATGTACATGGACTTCTCCCATCCGCTGATTTTGCAGCTGGAGTCTGTGCACATGGCATGAGGGGGATTAAAAACCACAAACAAAAGGAATTTGGTATCTCTATAAATGCTTGGACTCTGGGGGACAAAGTGTTTCTAGACATAAAACAAATCCCCAGCTGCTTAGCTTGTGTTAGTCCTGAATATGTATAGGGTTTTCTGATAATAGAATCATAGGGTTGGAAGGGACCACATGAGGTCATCTAGTCCAATGCCCTGTTAAAAGCAGGACTATTTCCACTAAATCATCCCAGCCAGGGTATTGTCTAACCAGACCTTAAATATCTCCAAAGATGGAGATTCCACCACCTCCTTAGGTAACCCATTCCAATGCTTCACCACCCTTCTAGTGAGAAAGCTTTTCCTAATAGCCAACCTCGACCTCCCCACCTGCAACTTGAAACCATTGCTCCTTGTTCTGTCCTCTGTTACTACTGAGAACAGCCTAGCTCCCTCCTCTTTGGAGCACCCCTTCAAGTAGTTGAAGGTTGCTATCAAATCGCCCCTCAGTCTTCTCTTCTGCAGATTAAATAAGCCTAGTTCCTTCAGTCTTTCCTCATATGTTATGTGCCCAGCCCCCTAATCATTTTTCATTGCCCTCAGCTGGACACTTTCTAATTTGTCCACATCCTTTCTGTAATGGGGAGCCCAAAACTGGACACAGTATTCCAGGTGTGGCCTCACCAGTGCCGAATAGAGGGGATTAATCACATCCCTCGATCTGCTTGCAACGCTCCTACTGATGCAGCCCAATAGATGCTTCTATTATCTTTTGAAATTTAATTGCAAATCATTTGTGTACCTGTGCTTACCTGCTGCAACCTCGTAAAATAATACTCATTTCCTTTTCGTATTTAATAAATCATTCAGTGGTTTATTATAGGATTGGCTGCAAGACTTTTTTTTTTTTTTTTTTGGTGTGAGAGGTAAGGTGTAATTGACTAGGGTTAAATAGGAACTTTGGGATTGGGTATAAAATCTATTAGTCTTTAAAAGTGCCACAGGACTTGTTTTTCTACAATAGACTAACACGGCTACCCCTTTGGAAATTAAGTTTTGCTGTGATTCTTGGTGTAAGGGGCCATCTATCAGGAAGGTATGCTCAACTGGGATGGTGAGATAAATCAGAGTACTCAGGGAGACTGTGATTTCATATTAAGGTTAAGTGCCTAAAGAGTTTACGCTTGAAAACTGGTTGGTGAAATCTAAGTATAGAACTCACAACTAATTTGGGGTTTGTGCCTTGGTTCTTAACAGTTGCAGTTGCTATTTGATATTTAGAAGAAATTTTGTTGGGTGAAAGTAACAAGCATAGTATTGGCACTAATGTATGGGATGGGCCCTTATAAACTGAATTAACCTCTTTATGAATTGAAATACTTAATGAACACCAGTGTAAATCTGCAGCACAGTAATGCTAGTGACATCCACAGAGTGGCTGCGGATTTATACTAATGCCACCAATAGCAAAATTTGGCCCTTGTGTCACTTCATAGCTACTACACTGTTCACAAAGAAGTTTGCTTATAATGGTTTCAAGACTAAGCAGATCTAATGCAATGCAACGTTCAGTGATACTGAATAACACATTGAGCAGTTTGATTAAAATATGTGAGGCATTCAAACTTTACCACTGTATTGTCTGCGCTAAACTGATTCACTTTTAATGTTCCCTACATCATGTTTGTTGTATTATACCCCTCAGTTAAAAATTCCATACTGTTGACAGAGCCAAATCCACTACAAATTGAAATACAACTGCCTTTTACTGTAATTTATTACTTCAACTCTGAATTGCTGCAATAGTTTTAAACATCTGGTTTGTCACATCATACTTATCACTTAACCACCACCATAAACTGAGACTGGTTCACATTAATGGAGTGGTATTTGAAAAGGGCCATGAAATCTCAGTAAGACTCCATTTAGAATGCTTTGTTTCTGTGCCCTAGGCCTTCTCATGAGAATAATTAATGTTGAGCCATATTCTGCTCTCATTTTTGACCTTGAGTAAAGGTTGACAGCATTAGATATTTTGCAGAACTAAAGATGAAGAAATGAAAGACATCCTTGGCAGGGGTCCAGCAAGAAGCCTATCTCTTCTTAAGTCGTGTTTTGAGGGCTTAATTGGGCCATAAACTCATAGATCTTTCAGCGGCCCTCTGAACAAAGGTGAATTTTGGTGCTAATAAATAGTTCACCAGAGATTTGGTCATCTCCACATAGGGGAGAGGTCAAGTCTGTTTATTGCCTAAATAAAAACATTGAAAATTATACCAAATTACTAATTATTAACAATAAAAATAATTTGTCTATTCTACAAGTAGTTTGTACTAGAAATAACATTTCATTTACTAGATTACATATATGTTTTATGAGTTCTTTTCATGTTTTGAAAGGCTGGATTATTTCTGTCAAAAAGCTAGCATTTGCCAAATTCCATTTTTAAAAAAAAATTAATTTTAAATAAAATAATCAGTTAGTTAATAACAGCAGAATCATAAATAAATGAAAGTCTAGTGTAACCCCCCCCCACACACACCTTGTTTAACTAGGTTGAAGTTTACTGAAGGAGCTGTTCTGTACCCTTCCTTTAACTGCACCACATCCAGTGATGACTGGTTTTGAGGAAAGCAGCCATTAGTTCATCATTCTGGTGGAAGTTCAGCCCTGAGCAAACGGCCTATATAAAGACAATGCACAATTTAAATTCTCTTAAGCCTTTATTCTGAAATCTGAAATTGGACTGACGTGGTAAATAGGGCTTGTGTAGGCCTCAATTAAGGTTTTCAACAGCCCCTTATGATTCGGGATTACCACTCCTGTTGGCTTTCAGTGGGACTTGTGCTCCACAATCGTGTGTTTTTGAAAATCCCGCCCTTTTAGGACATCATGTTCTGAGTGGGGGAACCCACAGTGCAGTAAATACCAAAGTACAATCCTGAGGGGAAATGGCCTAGCTTCTAACCAGGTTTTTACTTTAATGGCACTGTAGTTAAAAAACATTTATTTTACTGTGTTTCAGTAAGTAAAAAGCTTCACCCTATCAGTAATTTATTTGAGTCAGGCATATAGTTTTGCTTTTCAGCAAATAAAAACGAAAGATAAGGAGTATGTCTCCAAATGTCCATGTGTAATAACTACTAGTTACCCTGTCTGATTAGACATTAAAGGATATTTTTGTCTTATTAACAGAGAAAGGCTCCTCCTGAGAAGCCTCACCTGCAGATCTAATATGAGGTTATCATTCTAAAGGTTCAACATGCAGTGAACACATTATGCTATGGAACCTCCTTTTAAGTACACTGATGTGTTGCCACTTCTCCTAGCATATGAGCAACTATTGCTAGCTAATTTTCCTGCTAGCAACTGTTTTTTCAGGTACATGGTGATATGCACCAGGGTAGCTGAGCTGGGAGGAGCATTAAGCTCTCAGTCTTAAAAAAGAAGTTTAATTCTTCCTGGGTGTTTATCTGTTAGAGTTTCAAGGTTCTGAGAACCCAGGCTGAGCCCAGACATCCATATTTCAATTAAATAGTCTATTAGCTCAATCCCCACAAACCCAAGTCAGCTGGCCTAGGTCAGTTACAGATTTTTAATTGCAATGTTGAATATCCTTAGAGGCCATGCACAGGAGAAGCAGGTTCAGATGGCTAGTCAAAATAGCACAAATTACTTCTTGGAGCCAGAATTCTACTAAATGCTTTTCAAAGCCAACGTCTCCTGATCATCATGTGTTGATTTCAAGGTTTGTCTGGGCTTTGAAAGAAGAAAAAGTTAGTGAGAATCACTCTCTGTCACCAGGGCAAAAAGAGGGGCCCAAGGCTCCAGCCCCCTTAAACGCTTATCCACTCGCCCTGCTCAGCAACAGCTGAGAACACTCCTGCACTGCTGGCTCTGGGGGAGGGGGAGCCTGGAGCAAGAGGCCAGGCTCTAGGCTTCTGCCCCACCCCTGGCCTGCTGGTTTGTCAAGGGCAGAGTGGGGTGGGCCGGTGCCTGATTGCTTCTCCCGGGAAGTAGGGCCAGCTGGCTCGTGGCATGGCCTCTGCTTTGGCGAAGACTTCCATGGCCCTGGGGGGCTGCATTGGGGGCCACACCATGCACCAGCTGGCCCTATCCCCACCCCCAGAGCCAGACTGGCTGGAGCGGGCGTGGGGTGGGACCACCCTTTGGCCCAAGGGTCCCCCTCCCAGTGTCAGGCCTCCATGCTGGGGGTTGGGGACCCTGCGAGAGGGGAGGAGTCCCAGGCAGAGGTCTTGTGGTGAGGGACAGCCCAAGGCCCTCAGGCCGGTTAATCCGGCCCTCTCTGTCTCTGCTGCAATTCTTTTCAGCCAAGTTCAGCTCCATTTCTTTCTGCTGGGATTTTCTGACAAACCTTGCAGAGAGGTCAGATATCCATAGATTTTCTTCGCCTGCCATATACAGGGCACACCAATCAAAGGCCACATGCTTTCCCCACCTCTTGAGCCCCTATTAATAGAAAAGTTTTGCTTACTTTTCAAAGTACAGGAGAAATAACTGCCCTCCAGCAAGAAAAAGAATGACGTTAAGCCTCCAAATTGCATTGTATTGCTGAAATTCCAAAATGATGTACTGTAGTTCATTTCCAAGGTGGGAACTGTCCCCTGGAGAATCCCCTCTATATATAGTTCTCTTCTCCCCTGAGTCAAAAGGAGGAGAACTTCTGTGGCCCCATCACTGCTTCTTGGGGCTCTGGATGAAGGCCTTCTGCTGAATCCCTTATTCTAGGCAGATGATGTTTTGGTGAAATTCAGGCTTATTGTTTTCTATATTTCACTAGCTGCTACTCTTGTGCCCACAAGATGTCAAGTTGCAATGTGATAAATGCAGTTTGGTAGTTCTGGATTAGGTATTTTCTGACTGGCATGTCTTTGAGAGGAAATAGTTGCAATTTCATTTTATTTTTGAGACAAAAAAATGCATCCAGTGTATGGCACTTCTTGAGTTTGCAAACTGCATATTTGTGTGTGTGTGTGTGTGTGTGTGTGTGTGTGTGTGTGTGTGTGTGTGTGT
>ML685764.1:5490223-5574614 GCA_007922175.1 Pelusios castaneus
GTAAATTTTAATGTTTGGGAAAGAAGGAGAATCTAGAACCTTCTGGATGCTTCTCATAACAAACCTCCCTACTCAGCTGTGAGATATCTGCTGGGAAAGTCAGTGGCCTTCTCTGATACAAGGTAGACATTTGTCTTGAATTTTGCCAGATTGAATGGTGGCTTTGTGATTAGGATATACATTGCACTAGAAACTATATTGAAATCACAACATTTATTTCATTTTTATTCTCTAACTTGGTATATTTTAACCAGCTTCATCAAGTGAAAGGATTGTAAGACACTGTAGCTGCCTACCCTGGCCCTCAGCTGTGGTTCATAGACTATAGGGAACTCTAAACTGATTTTGTCCCTTTAATCCCAGGCTGTTTCTCAAAAAATAATTTAGCAATTCCATTCTCATCAGATCTCCTCCCCACTCTTCGGTCTGAATTCCACAGAACAGCAAATTAGGTCACCTACTGCATATGTAAGAAACTCAGCCAGACCATTGACGCATACTTTTAGCTTTTCTACGGACGTCGCTTACAAGAAAGTCCAAGCAAAGGCTTTATTTTAATAAATGATCTCTTTGATCTCTCTCATGGCAGGCCCCCAAACCCCAGCTCAATCCCATTTACAAAGATTCTGTTTTAATAAGTTTATACAACACTGAGCTGGATTTACTCAACTACTGCACTGATGCAGGATGAGCACCTGGTGAAAGACTCTTGGCAAGGAATTCTGCTATCTACAATAATTTTTTTTACATGTGCAATTTTTAGGATTGTCCACCATTAATTCTGTCATCTTTGGGGAGATCTGTATAAAGATCTGTGAGACTAGAACCTTGGTGTGTGGAGCCTGGGAGCAGCACTGTCCCGTGGGGGGAGCAGGGCCCAGGGCCAACTGGCCTAGGCGGGGCCCCGCCCCCCCATATTGGAGGGCAGTCGGGCTGCTCCACCACCCCCAGGAAGCCCAGGTGGGGAGGCTGAGGCCACTGGCCCCAGTCCCGGCAAGGGGGGGGGCCGCTGGTGGGGGGAGCCTGCCACAGCCAGGACCCCAGGCTGCTGCGGCCGGTGCCCCAGCCAGGGACCCGAGGCCGCCGCCGGGAGCCGGTTACAGCCTAGGGCACCCCATCGGCGAGGGCTGGCCCTGGCCACATGGGGCAGGCCAGCCCAGAGGCAGGCCCCAGCCACCTGCCCTGCCCCTGGGCCTGCCTGCTCTGCCCCGGGGGCTGGGAGGGCTAGCTCAGAGGCTGGGCTGAGTGCTCCCTGCCCGACCCACTGCCTTCAAAGGCAGCGGGGAGTTGGGAAGAGTGTGGCTGTGGGGGGGAGGGGAGCATGGTGCAGGCCCGGCACTGCCCCGCTGGGAGCGGGACAGCGTGGGGCCCGCGTAACCGTGCGGCCCAGGGCAATGGCCCCGTTCACTCTCCCCCAGGGACAGCCCTTCCTGGGAGACCTGACAGTCCTGCATCATCATCAAGAATTCATGTAGTGTCTTCTCCAGCCAGCATTGTGAAGTTAAGGTGCCACAGGAAGTACTGCCTAAAGGGTACAGATAAACAGCGACCTGTGACCCTTTGATTGTACCAGACTCACTATTTAACCCTGGAGAGCACCCCAGGAAATTATATAGGCTACCAGGCTGATTTCTGGTTTGCTGTGATGCCAGACTTCACCTTGCTTTCTCATTTCCACTCTCTCACCCAAATCTTACTCTGGTCTCTTGATTCCAGCCTGGGAACTTCCTCTAGTTTGTGACCTAGGCCTGACTCTTGCCTGTTGATTCCAGCTCTAGTGTTTCCTCTGACCCCCAGCTTGCTAACAGCTGCCTTTACTTGGGGACACTAGCCCAGCTGTGACTGCTCAGCCAGATTGCCTAAGACCTGGTCCCTTATAGATAGGTGTGTTTGTTCACAGGGCCATCCTGGGAGCGGGGGGGCAAGCTGGGCCACTGCCCTGGGCTCCACAGTTTGGGGGGCCCTGTGCTGTTGCCCCACTGAGAGGGACCAAGGGCCAAAGGCTGTCCGACGCTGCTCCTCCACAGTGTTCTGTGCCTGCCCTGACCCCGGCCAGCCAGTCCACCCCAAGGGGTGAGGCAGGCCAGCATGTGGCCAGAGCTCTAGCCTCAGCCATACACTGGCCTGCTCCACCCCCAGGACGGAGCAGAGCAGGGATGGTGTCCTCTAGCCCGAACCTTCCCCAACGCCCACAGTGTTGAACAAGGCCCCCTCCAGTGCCGGGGGAAGGGGCCCATGGCCACTTCACCACCATGCTGGCCAGTGTGGGGGGTGGGGGGAAGGTTGGGGCCCGCCACAAGCCGATTGGCCCTGGGCCCCACACCCTCCTAGGGACAGCCCTGTTTGCTCATGCTGTACAATGGTTGAACTCTAAGCAAAAAGAATCTGGATTTATAACTTTAAAAGTTTATATGCTAGACACTGAAGTTCTGATTCAGTTGACTTCTGAGAGCTTTGCCTCAGGGACAGGGCCAGAACAAGTTTCTGGCAGGGCCTATGATTAACTTGGGTGGGCCTAGGCCTCTTTCTGCTTCCAGTCATGTGACTGGAAGCAGGATGATCAGGCAAGTGATGCGATAGGCTGAAAGCTGCTGATGCTCCAATTGCCAGGTAGAAACGTAAGCATAACTTTTTCTACCTGGCAACTGGTGCATCTGTAACCCATATGCCTAAAAAGGGCTATCTCTTTAAGAGACCTGCTGAGGGTGGGTTACTGTTGCTGGGCAGATTAGCTATCCACAACCAGAAACTTCTGGAAGCAGGGAGTGATAGCATTTTGAGCATGCTCCACAGGGTACCCTGCTGGTGTGATGTGGTGTGGTCAGTCAGATCAGATGAGAGCAGCAGCCTGTGCAGACAACAGGCTAGAGCTGCCTTGAGACGAGCCCATGTGCTCAGTTTTCAGGAGAGAAGCTGAGCCAGGAGTGAACAAGATGTTTTCTCCCTCCCATGGAGTCATCTGCAACAGATTTTGTAGACATGCATATGGGACTGGGGGCTGGTTGCAAAGGAGAAGGAAAAGCCTGCATGGAATGCTACAGAAGATTCCTGCAAGGAAAGAAGAAGAGGACAGCTATTTCTTGCCACTCAAGCCTCTACACTGGAAGAAAGCCTGTTGCTGAGAGTTGGGTGAACTCCTCTTGGACTTTGGGACTCTTGGGTATCTTTCCTGCGGGGGTTTCTGTAGGGATTGTTCTTGGTTAATTGTATTTTGTTTTCTTAGGATAAGTTTTATTAAGTTAGTAGTTAATAAAGTTCATTGTTATGTTTGTTTTTAGTAGTATTTTAATGTGGGGTGTTAACTCTGAGCAATCTTTGCTGTGAGTCCCATACAGACTGGATCCTGGGTCTCCAGCTGCTTTCTCCAGACACTGGAGAAGGGCAATTGAATGAATTTTAGCCCATCCAAAGGTTACACATCATCAAAGTTTGGCCTATTGCATTGATTGCCTGAATGTCTTGCTGACACTCATGTTGCTGAGTAAAAAGTTAAGTGGAGCATGGGCATCACAGCTGCTCTCTTTACTTGATAGGCAGAAGCAAGAAGCCAGTTGGGTGGGCCTGCTCTCAAAGCGTGCGTCTACACTTAGAAATTAAGTTGACTTAAGGAGGCTTAAATCGACTTAATTTACTCTGTGTCTACACTGGGCTTTCCTTAATTTGACTTAAGCTGCTCCTTAAGTCGAATTACGGATAAGTTAGTTTGAATTAATGACACCTCATTTTAATTCGAACTAGCGCTTAAGTCGACTTTATTAAGTCAACTTAAGCCAGTGGAGACGTGAAGTAGTGCCTTGCTGGACCTTTTTTAAGTCGATTTAAAACATTAAGTCAACTTAATAAGGCCAAAAAGGGGCCACATCTACACTTGAAAAGTTAAGTCAACTTTTGTTAAGTCAATTTAATAAGGTCCACTTTAAGTCGATTTAAAGTCAACCTTATTAAATCGACTTTATAAAGTCGACCTAACTTCTTCAAGTGTAGACATAGCCCAAGTGGGCAGGCCTGGCTGACTCGTAGCTATGCCTCTGCTTTGCCTGTTTTATGCTCAGAATCTGGATCTGCTGTCTGATGTTCAAGAGGTTTTTTTTCAAGCTCCATATTGTGAACATGAAATAACTTTGATAACAAGAATTAGGTTTACTTATTTATTTTATTCTTAAATTCCAAGACTAGTAGGGGCTATCGTGATCATCTAGTCTGACTTTTAATCTATACTGAAGGCCACAGAACTTTTCCAAAATAATCCTGACACCACATCTTTCAGAAAAACATCTAATCTTGATTTAAAAAATTGTCAGTGACAGAGAATCCACTATGACCCTCAGTAATTACTCTTGCTGTTAAAAAATATCTTTTTTCGAGTTCGAATTTGTCTAGCTTCAGCTTCCAGACATTGGATAGCATTATACCTTTCTCTGCTACACTGAACACTCCATTATTAAATGTGTTCCCCTTGTAGATACTTATGAAATTGTAATCGTCACCTCTTACCCATAATTTTTTTAAAATAAGTTAGATAGACTCAAGAAGTACAATCACTATAAGCCATATATTCTAATCCTTTTATCATTCTCATGGTTCTTCTCTGAACCCCTTGAATTGATCAACATCTTTCCTAAACTGTGGACACCAGAACTGGACACAATATTCCAGTAGCACTCACCCAGTGCTAAATAGAGAGGTAAAATAACTTTTCTGCTCAACTAGAGATAGCCCTGTTTATGGATCCAAGGATTCCATTTATTCATTTTTATAGCAGCTATTATATTGGTAGCCAATTGCTGTGAAATATTAAAGAACTTTAAAGCCTTAAGAATAATAAAAAGTTATCTTCATTGGGCAACACAGATGCTCTTTTAAATGCTATAGAACTAAATATAAAATTAATCAAATGGCCACGAATGAAAACAAACTGAATGTGCTGATTTATTTTGTGTTCCGAAAGTCAATAAAGCTGTTCTCTGGCAGAAAGCCCAGGATTACAAGTTCCAAAATTGAGAGCTCTATAGTGAGAAAGTTGTCACCCATCCTGGAGAGCTCAACTCCAGGAACTGACAGTAAGAAACATCCTTAGTAATATCAACTGCTTAATTGGTCTTTGGTAGCCAGTCCAAGAAAGTAATATACAGGCTCACTAGAGAATGTTGGAGAAAAGATATTATGGCCCCACTCCAGGAGAAAATATTTATAGCTTTCTAGGTCATGTAATCCTCCAGCTATCTCAAACCTCACTCTGTGGGAGGTCAATGTGCCATAGAAGGTCCCAACTCCAAACAAAATCTCTCCATGACTATGAATTTTAGTGACATCTGGGAGGGAGGAAGCTAGTTCCCATTGTCCACAAGGCCAGACTTTGGTTACTTAAGAGTTCAGACCTGCATGTGTGCCACAAACAACATAATCCAGCCCATCTGTGAGTGAGGGACACAAGTCGGACAACTCATCTGCCTGTCCTCTGACCCATGGCCACAAAACAAAATCCACTGTTTTAATTGCTGTGTTTAATGGCTGATTCAGCAGAGAGGCCAAGGATTAAGTTGATTTGCTTGCCTCAATGGCAGGATTAAGCACATTGGTAAGAGAACGTAAAGTAAATGAGCACTACCAGTGCATATGATATACCTGTCCTACGGCTAAATAATGTCTGTAATTCTTCAGGTCTTTCAATCTACTAGTCACAAGCAGAAATACATTTCCACTTCATTATTCTTTTGAAAAACAAAACAAATAAAACACAGGCCAAAGGACATGTTAAAGCATTGGTCCTTTGAGGAACCTTTGCTATTTCTCAACAAAATTAGTGTTCTGTCATACGCTGACAAAAGAACAAACAAGTTTCTCTCCTCTTTTGATAAAACTGGATTCTGAAATAAGGCATATCTAAGAGTAAAAGCCCCTTTATTAAGTCCTACAGCCTACTCTACACTGGGTGGGGGGGTAAGTCGACAGGAGATACGCAATCTGCATGCTGTATCTCCGGCCGATGTAATCACTCCTACTCAACGCAGCATCTTCACTAAGCTCTGGCAACTTGAAGCACTCTCCAGTCGACGCAACCTTACTCCACTTGCGTTGACCGGACAGTGCTTCTGGGATTGACTGAGCAGGTCTACACTGCCTGCTCAACCGATCTCACTGCATCAATCCATGAGGATCGACGCAGTTTAGACAAGGTCTACATTATATGATTGCTAGCAATTCACTTAGAAATAGTGCAAATGCCAGCAGAAACAAAGACAATAATACAAAGATTTTTTAAATTATTAGAGGTAGGGAAGGCAGGAATCAGAATAGCTGAGCTTATATAAGGAAAATTTAGTGTCTTCCTTTTAAATCTACAAAATGAATATGAATTCTGAACAAAAGAAAACAGAAAAATGCTTTGGATAGGAAAGTTTAGCAAGTCTCCTGTTCAGATATCTCAATTTGTAGGGAAAATATCTCTGAATTTCTCCCAATCTGTCAAGATTACACTGTACTACTAAAATGAGCATAGCTAAAGCTAATTTATCAGTTTCTCTGGGCAAGATTAGAAACTGATATTAATATGGCATATAGTGTCAAACATATAGTGGTCCAAGATCATAGATTTTGCTAGACAGTCACTGAAAGAGATGAAAATAAATTAATGCACCTAGAAGTATTACAAAATAAATATTGAAATCTCTGAACACACATTTAATAAGAGAAACAATGAGAGGCAGACTTGTGGGGATCAGACTGAAGGGCTAAAAATCACTATATAGATGTTTGGTCATCCCTTCACCCTTGCAGGGTCCCAGACCTACACAACAATTTTTTAGCCCTGCAGCCTGAGCCTGGGGAACTTGAGTCAACTGAGCCACACCAGCCATATGGTGGTGTTTTTTTTTTAACCCCTGTATAGTGTACACTTAGAGGTCAGTAGAACAACTTTTCTGAGAAAACAACACAGGTTTAAGTGTTTGCAGGATTAAAGGGCTATGTAAATGTTAATGTTGTTTGTTTATTATTAAAATGTGGACTAAGTGTTGATGATGATTGCTTGAGTTATGGCAGACAAGGAAAAATATTTCATTAAGATACTGTTGTCCACAGCACTAAACATTATAAAAAACATTTGGGATAACAAGTACTATCTTATTCTTCCTCCACAATTTCTGAGCAATTAAGATGCCAACTAAAATTTCAAAAGACAGGTGTCAATTTCTACAGCTTCTGCTAAGAAAATAATGCTGAGAAAGTAGAGGAGCATATCTCAGGAATCAAAGATGGAAAGCAGGAGGTGGCTGCATATTTGACCCTGATATACAGAACTGATAATGAATTTAGTATATAGTACACTTATATATACTCTTTAATTAAAGAGTCGGCAGATATACCCCCTAGAGATGAGCAATATAAGCTTTTATGGCAGTGTAGGGGGGAGATATTCTAGGGTATCTGCATTGCCCTGTATTGTCTGCTGTGTTGTGCATTGCCTGTAGTTTTTTTACTGTATTTATTCCATTTTTTGAGTAATGGTTGCAATAATATTTTTACTAGTTTTGAAAAATGTAAACAAAATAAAACCACCTAAATATAAAAAATATAGGAAGGGGGGAGAAAATAAGATTAATATTTGAAAAGTAAAAGTTAGCACGTGTCGGAGAAATAATCTAAAACAAAGATATTCAATGGGTGGAGAAACCTAGAAAGCAGAAATACATTTAACACAGGAGTGACTATGGAGAACACATTGACTATGTGTTTGCAATTTGATAGGGTAACCACCCCGTCCCCATCAACCCAAAGTGTACGGAAAGATGCACTGTCTTTTTTGAGACTGCACCTGAAATACTGAAATCAATAGCAAGAAGAAATTTGAGCAAGTGCAGAGAATAGTAAGAATAATGGGTGCTTTCAATTTATAATCGGCCATTCCCACTGACTTCTATGTGAGCAAGATCAGGGCCACAAGAAGAAGAGATTAATGGAACTAAATGTATTTCCTTGTGTTATATGTTAAAAATATTAACCTATATAATAATCTATTTAGCCAGAGAAGCCTAAAAGCATTTGGAAAGGAATTATTAAATTTACAGACTAAATCTTAAATAGCGCAGAAATAATTTAACTGAAAAAAGCAGAACAAATTCTCTTTTTCAGCAGGGCTGGATCACCGCAGGGGCTATAGGGGCTGAAGCCCTGGCCCTGCCCTAAAAGTTCCTAAGGCCTGCCACCCTGCTTAGCACCCACAGTGCCAGCTGGGCTTGGGGGGAGGGGAGGATGCTGGGAGGGCCCCTGCCTTGCTGGCACTGGGGGATGTTGCTGCTCTGGTGCTACTGCATCCAAGGAGATGATACACGCTGGGCTCTAACTTCCATATTCCTGAATCCTCTTCTCTGCCCCAACCAATCTCCTTCTCTTCCCAACACCCCACACCCTGATCCTCACTCTCCTTGCCCTGATCCATCAGCTGCTCTATCCTGCCACTGCTTCTGCTCCCCGCGAGCCAAAACATGTGTGGGTGTGGGGAGGCTCTAGAGCTTTCCCTGCGCAGGTTGAGCAGAACAAGCCCTGAAGGGCAGCTTGGTGCTTGCAGAAATTGAGAGAAAGGGAGTGTCATATGACCACATGTCTTGCCTCTGTTGGGGGGCCATGCCTCTCCCCCAAAACTACACTCAGGGAAAACAGGCCATCATTCCTTGTTTCGGATAGGATGAAGATTCTCTTCTAGCAATATTTGGAGGTATATGAAGTCTCATTGTGGACCCAATTAAAATGATCCTATTCAAAAATCTCATGTACTTTTTCATATGTAATGTATAATGTGTCTGAATAAATAAAAGTTAAATTAAGTTTTCAGGAGTTCATCAGAGCTGTATCTTCCAGACTGGAAAATAGAACATTTAAACTGGTGTAAAATTTATGATGTTACTTAAACTTTTTGTATACACTGTATAATGAACAGTGTATGCTAATGAAGAGACAACACCAAAGTTAAGGCCACACAGTTTTAATAGTCTTTAAAAAAAATACGTTTTAAAGATATAAAGCTGTCCAAAATCTAAAATGAATAGTTTTTGAATTATCTATGCTTTTTTGTTTTTTATTTGCAGTTTAGCCTATCTCTCCAGAAATGAGTAACCCAATTTGTGGTAAGTATGGTTAAAGATAGCATCAAACCAATCAAAATTCTCTAGAGCTTTTTCTAGAAAAACTGTATGAGAAATGTCTGAAGATTTCCTGTTGTAAATCAATCCTCAGCCTGCTTTGTATAAACTCTAGCATCTCAGTCAATCTGCTCTTAGAATCTAGATGCATATGCACTGCATAGTATTAAAAAATGAAGAAGAAAAGAATGTAAAATTTATATCTATGGGTCTGATCTTACAGCTGAAAAGGTATGAGTAGACTGCTATATGTGCATAGATCCTTACTGAGCTGAGCCCTGAGCCTTCAACCAATCTCCTACACAATATTTCTTGTTACCATTAGGTCATCAGATCCTCTATGCAAGATTCAAGGCAAAAAACATTTCTCAACGAAGAAAGCCACCCACCAAAGTAAGTTCCTGACTAATTACAGAGAGGCAGATTAAAGAATCTTGTCTAGTTCAAACTGCCATGTCCATATGATTTGCAAGGCTGTGCATTGCAGTGGAGCATGAATTCACTAGTGGTGCGTCTACACTGGCAACTTAGGTTGACTTAAGGAGGCTTACGTCAACCTAAACAAAGCCACGTCCACACTGGGCTTTTATTAAGTAGATTTAAGCATTTCCTTAAGTCAACTTAATAACACCTCGTTTTAGGTCGACTTAAGCCTTAAGTCGACTCCTTAAGTTGACTTAAAGCCAGTGTGGACAGGGATCAGTGCCTAAATTGACCTTATTAAGTCAACTTAAAGCATTAAATTGACTTAATAAGGTCAACAAGGCGCTATGTCTACACTAGAAAAGTTAAGTTGACTTTGTTATCAACTTAAAGTCGACCTTATTAAGTCGACTTAACAAGGTCAACTTAATTTTTCTAGTGCAGACATAGCCTAGGAAAGGAAAACAATGTGTTACTTTTTAAAAAAATCTAATTTATTGGAATTCAAATCAAACAGACATGATTTGCGAAGTTTTCTGTGTATCATCTGAGAGCTTTCATGTTTAATTTGATGGATTTATAGCTTCCTACTCATTCTAGGTCCTATTTTGAAATCCTTCCAAGGACAAGTTAAACTTAACTCAAAGAAAATGAGAAAGAAAGGAATATGAGAATTTGAACTGATGTCCTGCCTGTCACAGGATGCAAATCCATGCACCCCTAGATTATGATCTATGAAACTTTTCTGTTCACTTTTGCAATGTAATTGTATGCTTTGATGCCAATTATGACATTCAAGGTTCCCTTTTGAATTCTCTGCCTTATTGTTATGGTATCATGTTTTCTGCAGCATCATATATGTGTTCAGATGTGAAGCATGTTATATGGCTCAAACCATCAAGGCTATCTCTCAGCATGGAGGCTGGAAAGGTAAAAAGACAATGCAAATTGAGTTCCCTGGCTCAGGTGGGACAAAGGAAATCATCTTGGCTAAGGAAGAGGAGGGGCTGAGGAGAGACTGAAAACAAATAAAGACACTCTGAAATTCTATTTTGAAACATCCTCCGATTTCAAGCAAGATCTGGGCCCTACTTAGTATTAGGGAGAGACTGGCTATAAAAAACATCTGTCATCTGAACATCTTGTGAGTAATCTTGGACCAAGAGGTTGGGTTAGGTAATGTTGTTAGATTAGCATGCGTTTTATCTCTTTTATTTGCTTGTGGTAACTCCTGACTTCTTTATAAAATGATTGTACATTTATTTGCTATATACTCACTTAAAATCAGGTTCTAATCAATAAACTAGTATTTGTTTTATCTAAAGTTATGTGGACTTGAGTGTGAATGAGCAGAGCTGGATATTCATATTTCTTTGTCAAATGAGCAAACTGAGTCCATGAGCCTAATGGTGGTTTGGGGAAGGGACCCAGTCCCTGTAAGATGGTAGTTCCCAGTGTGGAATCTGAGGGCTGGGATTGCATGCTGAGGGACTGTCCTCTAAATGGTTGGAAAGCACACACTCACTACCTGGGAGTGATTTACACGTAGAAGGCTGGCATGAACGGACTCAGGAGTGAGTTGTCACCTGGCATAGCAGGGTAAGTCAGGGTTCAGGAGTGGAGATCAGCGGGTCACAGTGGCACACCGGACCAGATTCTGGGAGGGGACCATCACTCTGCCCTACCCCTACTCCTGGGAATCTGGGCTTTTACTGGAAATGGTATTTACTGTTCATATAATATGACAGAAAAAGCAAGTCTTTATTTTTCTTCTCACAACAAATTGCTTAAGCACACTAATTTTGGTATTTGAGAATCTAATTTTCAAAGGGACTGATTTAAAAAATTAAGTGTTTATACTATATCCTTTTAATTGTTACAACTATTTATCTATGGAAACCTTCTAGGTACTGGTTATCTTACTGCATTTCATGTTAACACCAAAGCACATAATAGGGACTAACAGGTCATTGTCAGCAGTCCATGGGAAATGAAGATGACATCCATCATGTTGATGGCTCTTCAGATGACTGAGGAGTTTGATTCTGGATGCACATATTCTTCGACAGTGGGGATATGTTGTTACATGGCAGAATGGGATTCACAGACCCAGGTTGGTCTCCTTCTTCCTTTGCTGTCTCCATTTCATCTCGGTATTGTGTCATTGGGCCTTGAGGTGGCACACATCTTGATGAATAAGGTGGCACCACACTGAGCAGTCTGCATCTTGCTTCTCTAGTCATTGATGTCGATACCTCCATGCTTGAACACAACCTTGAGCATTTCTTTGTACCATATCCTTTGACCACCCTTTGAGCATTGGACAATGGAGAGTTGAGGGAAGAGAACTTGGCAAGGAAGGTAGTTCTTGGGCATCTGGATGCAGTGGCCCATCCATCTAAGTTGATTTCTCAAGAGCAAGGCTTTCATACTGGTGGATGCAGCTTCATGAAGGCAACTCGTGCTAATCCGGTGGTCTTTCCATTTGATCCCACAATTCAAAGCAAGCACCGCAGATGGGAACTCTCAAGGCTCTTAATGTGGTGTCAGTAGATGGTCCAGGTTTAGCTGCAGTAAAGGAGGTTAGTCAACACAACAGCCTTATAAACCGGAACCTACATCGGCACTGGCATAGTAGACCCAGTACTGGACTTTTTCATTGAGGATAGCCAGTTGGAAGTGGTGACTACTGAGGTATGGGAAATGTTCCAAGGACTCCAGAGTTTCCCCGTCTACATGGTTGGTGTGAGGGATTTTCAGCTGGCCTAGCGGGAGGTTAGTGGAGGACCCTTCATCTAGACAATGCTCAAAAGACAGGCCAAGTCTCTTACATGAAGCATTAAAGAGATCTAGCATTGCTTGCATGTCCTGTGCAGAATGAGCCACCACACAGCAAACTGAAGGTCATTGAGATCTTTGGTGAATTTCTATTTTGCCAGAAAGTGACCAACATTGAAGAGCTTCCCATCCAGTCGATACTGGATACTGATGCTGAATGGTAGATCATCTCAGTAAAGGAGCACGATGATGGTCAGGTAGATGGTGAACAAGGGAGGCAGGGGGGAACATGCAACTTTGTTTGATCTGGGTCTGAGTACAGAAGGCATTGGTTTCAGATCTTCCATGCAGGACAATGGCAGTCATATTGTGGTGCAAGAGTCTCAGCATGGTGACAAACTTCAGTGGGCAGCCAAAGCAGTGGAGGACAATCCAGAAAGCTTCACAATTTAAGGAACTGAACACTTTCATCAGGTCAATGAAGGTGAGAAACAGTTCTTGATTTTGCTCCTGACATTTTTCTTGGATCTATCTGGCAATGAAGACCATGTCCACAGTACTTCGGGGTGCTTGGAAGCCACACTGGGTTTTTGGAAGTATCTCCTCAGCTACAAGATGAAGGCAATTCAGGAGGTTGTGCGTTAGGATCTCACCCGCGATGGACAGGAGGGAAATCCCCCTGTACTTCCTACAGTCAGATTTGTCCCTCTTCTTTTAGATGGCCATGATGGTCACATTCTTGAGATCACCGGGGATGTCCTTTTCTTCCTAGAGGTGAAGGAAGAGCTGGTGAAATCTTAATGTGAGCCAGAAGCCACCGGCAAGGTAGACCTCTGTGAGTATACCATCTGGCCCACAGGCTTGTTAGTTTTCATCTGTTGGATGACCTGTTTCAGCTCTCCAATAGTTGGTGGATCATTGAGGGAATCCTCCATTGAGCTTTGTGTAAGTCGACCTACAGAACTCTGCATCCACACTGGGCGTTTAAGTCGACTTAAGCACTTCCTTAAGTGCTACACTTAGTCAACTTAAGTTGACTTAAAGCCAATGTAGATGGGTATGTCTACACTACAGGCTCTGTTAAGTCGACTTAACAAAGTTGACTTAAGTCGACTTAAAGTCGACCTTGTTAAGTCAATTTAACAGAGTCGACTTAACTTAAGAAGTGTAGACATAGCCATAGAGTGGACTCCCGGTTGAGGAGGTATTCAAAATGCTTTTTTCAATGCTGCCCACTTGGCACAAGTCACCCAAATTGCATAGTACTTTCTATTTTTCTAGTTTTGAGCCTTATTTAAAAATAATTCATGATATTTGTCAAGCAAAAGCTCTTATAATCTGTGCACATTATGAATGTGTTAGATACACATTGTTATCACCATTTTCCAGATGCAGTAGTGAAGAATGGATAGGTAAGTAGCCTGAGTTTTGGGGAATCCTGAGTTTCCATCACTACAATGAAATCAATGGGAGCTGCAGGTACTTAATATGTCTTTTAAAAGAGTTCATAAATGACTTATGTAAGTTTGCACAGCAAGTCACTCATAGTTGGGAGAAGAGAACCTAGGGACACTAATTTCTTCAGTCCCCTGTGCTAAACACTGGCCCACACTGCACAGAACTGAACCAACAGAGATTCTAACCCTTTTCAGAAGCAAATACTATCGCCAAGTTAAATAAAAACATCACTCATTAGAATGCAGTCAGAAGTTGTGGCCCATGACAGCTGTGTGTTTTTTCTAGTTAAACTCAATCTGACCTTTTGGAAAATGCTCTCAAAACAAAATAGCAAAAGCTTCAATATCACGGTTACATCAAGAGTATTTGTTTTACTAACTATTATAAGTAAATTAGAAAATGTATACAAGTAAAGAATAGCTCCTCTCCACAGAACAGGGGTATGTCAGCCATAGAAATGAGTAATCTAATTAGCAGTAAGTGTGTTTATAAATAACATCATATCAATTAAAATTATTTACAGTGTGCATCAGAAAATGTGCATGGGAAAATCTGAAGATGTCCTAAACCACTTATCAGGCTGATTTGGATAAACCTTTTGTAAATGTTTTAGCATGTTAATTCTCAGCTGCATTAGAATTGGGTGCTTTGCTTGTTGTTCTAAGACTAATTATTTTTCATTTGTTTAAACTGAACTGTTTTTACCATTAGCCCAGTCACCTGCACAGTACAGCACCAAAGAAAAGCATAGTAAAAGAAGCTTCTTCTGCATGATTCCATTATATATTTGTGATAGATATACCCCCCCAAAGCCATTATTTCATCTTCAGGAAGTTCAGTTCCCATCAATTTTATTATTATTAAACATACTACATCATCCATTACTTATTCAGAATGAAGTTAATGTCAAAAGACAATGACTAAAGATTTTGTCTTGATAGTTGGGGAGCCCTCTTCCTCTGAGTACAGTAAAAAGGGTTACTACATTTCTCAATATCTATCCCCTGTTGTTGTTTCTTTTGTATATGTGATGTGAAAGCTTTTCCATTGCAAAACCAGTCTATATATTACTATACCACAAATCTGTAAGAGGAGGGGTCACATTTTCCAGTAATGTGCAACACTTTGCTGCTAACAATAAAAAAGAGATTAATTTGTCATTCTGTTCAAAATTTAGATTCTTCACTGGATCATTAAGTACACAGGTCAGGAGATCACTAAGAAGCTGCCATTATGTCATAAAATGAATGTCTTCAATAATTTCCTCCCAAACCATTTAATTCATGGGCAGAACCACCATATGTGCAAACATGTTCCCATTTTCCGGCAGCCCCTCGAACAGAGTGCCTCCCAAGTAGCAACAATATGATAGATCTTAATATTTCCTTGAAATCAGCTAACGGTCAGAGTCTCAGACTTGCTTTCCCCGCCCCCACCACATCAAAAAACAAACAAACAAACCTCTGTAAAACCAGACACAGCAGTGGTTATGCTGAGGAAATATATAGATCACAATAAATGTATAGTGATAGTGACAAAAGATGACAGTTGGCGATAAAAATACAATAGGAATGAAAAGTAGCACTTCTCAGGATGATTTTTAATTAGGAAATGGACAGATGGATAGTGGAAATTAAGAATGAATGTTGCTTAGGGAGTTAAATGAATCATAATATAAATTTCCTTTATAAAACATTACTAAATTTCCATCTTGCCATATTTAACAATACTTTCTTTTACTGAAATAAACAAGGAGTCTGGTAGTACTTTTGCTGAACTAGACTAACATGGCTTCCACCTTGTTCCTTTTACCTAAACATTCTAGCTTGCTTTTTTCTTTGCTGTTCCTTCTCTCTCTGCCTTGGGGCAAAACTGTGAACATTTTTCTGTCTCCCTGTTGCATGAATTGATTCTCATAAAAGTGAGAACAGTACTGAAGCCAAATGTACTGGGGAAAAAATCTGCAATGACAGGTATACTGTGCCACCCTCAGAACCCAATGGGACTGCCAAAATTTTTGCTCAGGGCAAAATTTGGCTGCTTTTGTATTGCCTGATTTAAGCAGTACTTGCTGCGTCCTTAGCTTCATCTATCATTTCTACTTGTTTAGTAACGGAAAAGAGGAAATGCAGCCCAAGGGAAACTGTGTAATCCAAAATAATATGAGGAAAGCTGATGAAAATAACTTTGCAGGTTTGGAAAAGTAAATCTCTAAGAATTTTTAAAAAGACATTCAAACCCACAAAATAGTTTGGAGTTTACTAAACCTTTGCAAGTAGGAGGTCAAATCAGGTGAAAAAGGATAATCATGGGTCAGATATTTAAATCTAATCACAACTCAGTCTTGCTGAGCAGATTTGCAATGGCTGTTTTAAATCCTCATAAATCCAAAATATGTTGCAAATTTTAGTCTAGATCACCTCTTCCCCTGGAAGTAACATGCAGGAGGGAGATAAAACACCACAAAGATGCCCTTGGAGTGTTTTCTAGAGCCATTATGCTAATTTTCTTCCAGCTTTTCTGCAAGAATCAGGAAAAAAACATGTCCCCCCCTCAGTCCTAATCCCTACTATCTCTTTTTCAAACTAAGATGAATCCCTGTAGCAAAAACTTCTGTAATATTGCTACCTGGCAACACATCCCCAACATTTTATATAACTATTGTGCCCTCATGTCCAAAATGGAATCTGTTCTGCAGGACAGTTCCAGCCAAGAAAAGGGAATGCCCAGGCACACTGCAGGAAAATTCTCTTCCACCCCATGGGCACCGGTTCCAACCCTTCCTGCCCCCTAGAGTAAACATGCTCAAACAAATTAAAATAATATAATGAATGTAGGAAAAGGGAAAAAAATTATAGAGGGATGAATAGAGAGAAACAACAGGGGGAGAAAGGAAGGGGAGTGGTAAAACAGGATTACATCCAATACAGGGACCCACGGGACCACTGGTACCACAACATAACAGGATAGATGCTAAGTACTAAATCTAGACTCAGAGTTCAGGAATCTGGGGCAGAGTTCCAGTTAGGCAATGAGTCCCCTGATCATCTTCAGTACCAGTGAAACTTTCCCCAACAAACCCTTCCAGTGCCCTCTTCTGCTACTCTCTGCAAACCCACATAGAGAGATAACCTCCCCATTGAACTAGCTATAACCTCCATCCTTATCCCACAAACCACAGCGCTCCCTGCCTCATACATTTCTGGATGTTGGTGATACTAGATCCAGCTCTAGTTTGTCCTTCTCTGATGATTGCTTCCTGGCACAAGGCTCCTCCTGGAGGTTCCCATTCAGCCACTCTGTCCTCCCAGGTTTCAGGCTGCTTCTTGGCTGATTCACTATACGAGGATCTGGATGAGGTTTTAAAGGGGCTGTGCTCTTTATACCCAAGGGGCTACATTCACAAATTCATCACCCTGCTTCTGAAATGGGATAGTTCCTTATTGTAGCGTGTTGGGTTCAATAACCAGCTAATTTTAACTAATGGGGTTTTATCAGGTCCCTTATGTTTTCCTGACATTCAGCCTAACTTTTCTTTTAATCCAGTTATTCCTAGTTCTACACCTCTGAGTTACTCTAAGCAGTGATATCACTCTTTCTTGATATTCCCTCTCCGCTTATTTGTAGATAGTAACATAATCCTCATCACAGTAGTTATCCAGCTCTATATTTTAGCAGCACACATAATTTATAGTATTCTTATCAAAAACAGTGAGACAACATATCCATGTTGGCTGGGCTGGCCCAAGTGTTTTGGCACCCTAGGCGAACTATGCCTTTGGCGTCTCTCTCCCCAAATCCAGTATATAGAGAAATGATAACATATTAATATATATTTTTAAATAGAGAAAAAAATTCACTTCCATCTAATTTGGTGCCCCCTTCCAGAGTTCTTGGCCACTCCTCCATCGACCTAGCACCTGCCAGTGTGGACTCAGGGCTGTGGAATCTCTAAGTCGACTTAACAAGGTCGACTTTAAGTAAAGTTGACCTTGGTTAAGCTGACTTAACAGAACCCCCATTGTAGACGTACTCTAGGATCCTCAGTCATGGTCCAGGCCACAATTATGGTAGGCACCGTACAGAACATTACTTGCATTATAAAACATAGGCGCTATGTCTACACTTAGAAATTTAGGTCAACTTTACCAAGTCAACCTTATTAAGTCGACTTAGAGAGTCCACACAGGACTCTTAAGTCGACTTAAAGCTGGCCTAACTAAGTCAACTTAGAGAGTCTCCACTATACTCTCTAAGTTGACTGGTTAGGTCCAGGGTGAGGTGAGGCTCCTTTGGATACTTGGCTCCCCAGCCTAGGGGGGCTTGTCCTGGGGAGAGCCAGCCACGCTAGCGGCTTCCTGGAGAGAAGGGAGCAGGGGATCCCTTTTCCCCCCTGCCTTGCCCTAAGTCGACTTATCTGTAGGTTGACTAAGGGTGTCCACACTCACTTAAGTCAACTTAGGAAGTCAACTTAAGCAGTAAGTCGAAGTAAAAGCAGGTCTTAATAAGTCGACTTACTTTTTACTGAAGTCGACTTAAGGAAACTACAGTGTGGACGCAGAGTAAATTAAGTCAATTTAAGCCTGCTTAAGTTGACTTAATTTACTAGTGTAGACTCACCCAGGCAGCCTCACATAATGCTTCCCTGCCTATTACCCTTTGCCACTTTCCCCACATTTCACCCCTTTATTGGCTATTTAACAATAAAACATATAGGATAAAACCTATTTCATGTTTTTCCCAAATCTAATTTTATTTCTCTTTTCTTCCTATACTAATTGAATTAATCCAAGAATACATAAATGTTTATATGTGTCGCTGATACAAATGTATTAATGGTGAGCCCTATGATCTTATGTACTTCCAAAAGCAATGGTTCCTCCTGCCAGCTTGTGGCCATCAACTATCTCATGGTGCTCTTTGTAATAGAGTAGTGCTGTTGATGATCCTGTTTCCTGACTGAAGTAAGCAGGCAATATTGAACAAAGAGATCCAGAAGTACGTGAGCAGCTGGGTATCCTGAAGCAGGTGGTAAGGAAGGGAGAGTAAGCAGTTTCCCCCACACCTTCATGCCATACAGCTGAGATAGCTGAAGTGCTGCTTCCATCTCTTAGAGGGAGAACAGTCTAGGGTACAGAGACCTGGCATATCATTTTTGTTTGCACTGTTGTTGTAGCTGTGTTGGTCCCAGTATATTAGAGAGACAAGGTAGGTGAGGCAATATCTTTTATTCGGTCAGCTTCTGTTGGTGAATGAGACAGGCTTTCAAGCTACACAGAATTCTTCTTCTGGTCTGATATTACTTGTGCTGAGGTTTTAAAATGCACAAAAACACACTCCTTCCTGACCCCCTACTGGATCACAAAGTTTGGTAGTTCTTGTAATTTTATTAAGGCTTTCAATTAATTACAGTTAATGCATGTGATTAACTCAAAACTAATTAGCTAGATTTTTAAAAAATGATCATGATTAATCACATTGTTAAACAAAATTAGTATATCAATTTAAATGTATTATAAATATTTTTGGATGTTTTAAATATATTGATTTCAATTATATGACAAGTATGTAAAACAAGTATGCAATGCTCACTTTATTGTATTTTTTATTACAAATATTTGCATTGTAAACAAAGGAAATAGTATTTTTCAATTCACCTCATACAAGTCCACACAGTCCTACTTCTTGTTCAGCCAATTGTTAAGAAAAACAAGTTTGTTTACATTTATGGGAGGCAATGCTGCCTGTTTCTTATTTACAACGTCACTTGAAAGTGAGAACAGGCGTTCACATGGAATGGTCATAGTTGACATTGCAAGACATTTACGTGCAAGGTATACTTTGTATGCTTCTTTATGCTTTGACTTGGAGGCTCAAAAATTTACATTGTTTTGTTTGTGAGTATAGTTATGTAAAAAAAAAAAACAACCCACTTTTGTAAATTGCACTTTCATGATAGAGATTGCACTACAGTACTTGTATGAGATGAATTGAAAATTAGTATTTGTTTTGTTTATCTTTTTTACAGTGCGAATATTAGTAATAAAAATAATATAAAGCGAGCATTGTACACTTTTTATCTGTGTTGTAAATGAAATTAGTGTATTTGAAAATGTAGAAAACATCCAAAATTATTTATAATAAATTCAAATGGATATTCTATTATTGTTTAACAGTGTGATTAAAACTGTGACTAGTTTTTTTTTAAATCTCACAATTAATTGCAATTCTTTTTTTAATCATTCGACAGCCCTAAATTTTATCCTAGCTAATATAACTGAAATGCTATGCAAACATCTAGTACTTGGCTCTGTGAATTGCTTATAAGGCAGGATCAGTGACATGATGAGCAATGTGCCATCTTAGACCTCTGAGTCAATGAAAGGGACCAGCCACCCATAAGAAGGGTAAGAATTTTTCTCCTCAGATCAGCTCTGCCATCATTTTTATCCCAATGAAATATATTCTATACTTGTTCCAAATGCTTGATTCAGACACAAATATAGCTTATCAAACCTGGGAAGCCCATCTGTGTGCTTCAGTGTAATAAGAAGCTTGCCTTTCGAAACACCCCTGGAGTCACAGCGATTTTCTATATCTCCAATAGTGATTGGAATATTAGACTGAGATTGATATGGAAAATCTTGTTGAGACAAAACAAACAAGGAGTCTGGTGGCACTTTTAAAGACTAACAAATTTAGTTATCACATGAGCTTTCATGGGAGAAAATCCCACTTTGTCAGATGCTTGAAGATGTGGAACTTACAGAATGGGAGGAAAATAAATGCAGGGGACGTGTAAGTCATCGGATGAGGTCAGACTGTTACGGCAAATCAATGCAGTTCTTTAGATTCAAACGGTAGAAGACAGCATATTGGGGTGGGAGAGGAAAGCAAATTTACCTGTTGCAATGGGAAAAAACCCATAGTTTCTATTCATCTCTAAATTGCCGGTGTCAAATCGTATATGAATTCCAATTCTGCAGTCTCTCTTTGAAGCTTTGATGAGATAAGATGTTTGAGCAACCCCACCCCGTGTCTATCTCACATCACACACTTTCCACAGAGTACTATGTATTCCCAAATTCAGTCTTGGAGTTATCCATCAATCACATTGATCATGAAAACACATCTGCGGGGGAGGAGTAGGAGGTTTTGCACTTCTGCACTGACCCCCTACAAGTCAATAGCTCACAAATGTTGTTCTACTGGATGACCGGGAAACTGTTGTGAGATTAATATATCTTTCTGATTATAACTCTTCTCCAGCAATAATTAGCACATAACTCATGTCTCAGGTGTCTGAGGTAGCTAAGACCCTTTTATGTATTTCATGAGAGTCATAGAGATACTTAAAATCTTATTGACTTAAATAATTCTGCCTTACATTAATTTAACTCTTTCCCCTTGTGGCATGGTGGGCAAACATCAGAACACAGATTTTCCTTCAAAGGCATGGCCTTCATAACCAACTATGTTTTTAAATAGTGTTTTTGGCTATGTCTACACTTGTAAATGTAAGTCGACTTTAGCTAAATCGACTTAACTAAGTTGACTTAAAGTCGGCTTAGTTAAGTCGACTTAGCATGTCCACACTTAAATTTAAAGTTGACTTAGGGGGGAACTTACAAAGTCAATCTAGAGCGTCCACACTGGACACCTAGGTTGACTTCTAGGGGTTAGGGGGATCTTGGGCAGGTCCACGGTGGCAGGGGGGCACCCCTTGCCCAGTGCCAGGGGGCTCAGCCTTTGCCCCATTGTACCTGGGTACAAAGGGGCAAAGAGGGACAGGGACCCTGGCAGAGCATAGGGGCAGGGTGGGCAGGGCTCTGCCTTGCCCTTTGGGGGGCATGCCAGGCTCCCCTTGTGCCCCCCCCCAGCAGGGAGGGCAATGAGGGAGTCCTGGAGAGCCCTAAGTCAACTTTAAGTCAACTTAGGGCGACTCCAGGTCTACACTGGCTTATGTTGACTTTAGGAAGTCGACTTAAGCCTAAAGTTGAATTAAAAGGAGGTTTAATAAAGTCGACTTAATTTTCATTAAGTCGACTTTATTTTCCTTAAGTCGACTTAAGCAGTTTGCTTAAGTGTAGTGTAATGTAGACGCGGATTAAATTAAGTCGATTTAAGCAAGCATAAGTCGACTTAATTTCTAAGTGTAGATGTGTAACCTTCGGGTGAGCTAAAATTAATTCAATTGCCGTTCTCCAGTGCCTCACAGAAATCAATCCCAATCCCTATGGAGAAAGCAGCTGGAGACCCAGGATCCAGTCTGTATGGGACTCACAGCAAAGATTGCTCAGAGTTAACACCCCACATTAAAATACTACTAAAAACAAACATAACAATGAACTTTATTAACTACTAACTAAATAAACCTTATCCTAAGAAAACAAAATACAATTAACCAAGAACAATCCTTACAGAAACCCCCACAGGAAAGATACCCAAGAGTCCCAAAGTCCAAGTGGAGTTCACCCAACTCTCAGCGACAGTCTTTCTTCCAGAGTAGAGGCTTGAGTGGCAAGAAATAGCTGTCCTCTTCTTCTTTCCTTGCAGGAATCTTCTGTAGCATTCCATGCAGGCTTTTCCTTCTCCTTTGCAACCAGCCCCCAGTCCCATATGCATGTCTACAAAATCTGTTGCAGATGACTCCATGGGAGGGAGAAAACATCTTGTTCACTCCTGGCTCAGCTTCTCTCCTGAAAACTGAGCACATGGGCTCTTCTCAAGGCAGCTCCTGCCTGCTGTCTGCACAGACTGCTGCTCTCATCTGATCTGACTGACCACACCACATCACACCAGCAGGGTACCCTGTGGAGCATGCTCAAAATGCTATCACTCCCTGCTTCCAGAAGTTTCTGGTTGTGGATAGCTAATCTGCCCAGCAACAGTAACCCACCATCAGTAGGTCTCTTAAAGAGAGGCATATGGGTTACAGATGCACCGCAAGTATCCCTAACGAGAGGCTTTAAATCATGGATGGTGTAAACTACAGGTCATACAACATCACTCTAGCCTGTCAGACTCTAGCTTTAACCTCCATTCTCATGCCCATAAGTGCACTGTACCGCTGTGATATCTAGTCTCACAGATGCGTGGGATGACAAGTGCTTTGAGTGTCCTCAATACTTCTCCAAACCATCCACCAGATGCTGTTTGTGAGCGATGCACCATGCTTACCTCTTCTTCCACCCTTGGAGGCGTCCCTGCAATGTCCTAAACTGAGAGCTGTTACCCAGGGACGGTCTTGAGCCATGCACTCCTAATCAGTTTATAATCCTTGGCATGTCCAGGTTGTTCTCCCAAAACAGGTTTATATCCCTACCCTCTTAATTTGACTCCTAAATCAGCATCTGTTGTCTGTGGAAAAATACTTCTCTGACGACCAATCTCAGACTCTCTAATCCAGTGCTCTATTTTATAATCTTATCACAGCAGTAGGTTGAAAACAGGGAACATTTCCTAAGAAAACACAGTCCTTATAACATAACACTACACTTCAGAAAATTAATGCTCACATAGGCCTTAAGCCTGGACCCAGAATATACCACAAAGAGGTAACAACAAATAATCAAGGAAGTCTTTCTTTTCACTTAACTCTGCATGGTGGAGTCACAGGAGGACAGCTGGACTGAGAATCTGAGGAACCAGAACTGTTGACAGGAGGAAGCCAACACAGCAATGAAGATCTCAGGTTGGTGAAGCAATCTTCTGTCTTGATCTGATGAGTGACAAAGGTGTGTGGGTACTGTCTAGCACCACTGAACAGGCAGCCCCTCACTGAACCAGATCCTTATATGCACTTCCCTGAGGGTCAGGTGACCCTTTCCTGCTCCTTTGGGCTAGCAGGCAGATTTAAGGTGGCTCTTCCTGCCTTTCTGGTTGCCATGAAGATTACGGCAGTTACTGAGCATATTTCAAATGACCTCAGCTAATTTGATACAAGCAACTAACAAGGGTGTGAAGCTAAGGGCAGCAAGAGGGGAACCCAGTAAGAGGATAAACTACAAGAAGCCTAAACAAAATGACTAAGCCTGAACAAAACCAAAATGGCTTCACCAGGCTAAAAGGTGACCAAAATTTATACAAAATGCAGAATTTAATTAAAAAAATTATACCATTTTAGCTTCAAAACAGGTTTAGTTAATTTTATTTTGATATCAATTCTTTGCTGTTTTTCAACTAACAAAGCTTATGCTATTGCATATTAACAAGTGTCTAACAATTAGAAATAATAAATATACAGGGAAAACTGTCCTATGACTTACACTTCCCTGTATTTATTTTGCTCCCATTCTGTAAGCTCCCCAACTTCAAGCATCTGGCAAAGTGGGATTTACTCCCACAGAAGCTCAGGCAATAAATAAATTTGTTAGTCTTTAAAAGTGCCATCAGACTCCTTGTTTGTTTTACTGAACTAGACTAACATGGCTATCCCCTAGGGAAAACTGTATCAGATAATGTGTACTATCTACAAATATTTATAGTGACAGTTTCCTTATCTTTGTTAATTGGTATGTGTCATGCTGGCTTTATGAGTCAGGTACTTACAGTGATACCCATTTAATACTCAACAATTAACACAGCGTAACATCTGATATACCTCAGTATGTTCCTGTGCTTACAATCTGAGAGAGCTGTAGTACTTCAGATAAGATTACAGTGAGAGATAGCAAATGTTGAATTTGTTGCAATGACCATTCTATGTCCATATTCTATCCTCAAATAACTCTGTTGCTCCTTGCTAAAGTCCTATGGCTAGGCATAGATATGGGATTCACCTGCTTGTGTGCACATGGCACAGGACAGGGCTCCTACCAGTGGAAAGACCACTAGTGAAGTACCCCAGAAAGTGGACAAGGGTTGACTGTTGAGATGAGAAGAGTTATGGCTCTGGGATCCAGGAGATATGACATTTCCTGTGCCCTATTTGTTAGTAGGGCTCCTACAGCTACTTAAAACAGTAGATTCAGAAGAACTCCTGATGGAAGGTGGCAGTGTCAACACCACTGGCCCTTTCCAGGGGCCTAATTTCTCTGAAGTGCAATGAATTGTATCTCTCAGTGACAGCATGAAAGAATTAAGCACATAACATAAAAATATACAAATTGAGACACCTTGTTGCAGAGCTGAACCTAGTGTTTCACTTTGCTTCAGAGCTGCTTTTTGTGTATTTCTGTTGGATGTGGTGCAGACAGATGCAATATCCTTTTATAGGAATTGGAGCTCTGTTTGCTCAGATGTTGCGTCATTTGAATGTATAGTAGTATTAGGCTTTGCTGAATAAACAAAAATTGTGTGATCTGCCTCTTTAGAGTTCATCTTTGTGATGGATCTCACCATTCATTCGTAAAGCAGCTAGTATCAGGGCCAGCTTTGGGGGGCTTCATTCATCTAAAACCCCCACAGTTTTCTTGAAGTCTGTGAGGCTATGTTTACACTTGCAAGTTAGGTCTACTTAAGGAGGCTTAAGTTGACCTAACTTAGTCCCCATCCACACCAGGCTTTCATTAAGTTGACTTAAGAAATTCCTTAAGTCGACTTAATGAAAGCTTAGGTCGACTTGATAAGAACCGCCGGTTAGGTCGACCTAACCCTTATGTCAACTCCTTAGGTCAACCTAAGCACAGTGTGGACATGGATTAACCCTTAAGTCAACTTTATTAAGTCGATTTAAGGGCAGTTAGTTCGACTTACTAAGTCCATGTTCAGGGTAACCACTTTAAGTCGATTTAATAAGGTCAACTTTAAGTCAACTTAAAGTCGACCTTATTGAGTTGACTTAACAAAGTCAACCTAACTTTTTCTAGTGTTGACATAGCCTGAAAGATCACGTGTTCTTCTGTAAAATTATGTGTGTTATGATAAACTATTTTCTCACTAATGTAGGGTGTTTTCAACAAAGACTCTATTCCAGTGTCCAGTGTGAAATGGTATTTGATTGCTCCAGTATGTAAGTGACATTGGCCTACCTGTTGTTCTGAAGGTTCTCATCACTGTTCAAGCTATGTATCATGTACTGAGCTCAATGGAACTTATGGAGAGAGTCCATTCATAAAAAAACACATCAAAAACATTTATCCTCAAGGTTTTCAGAATATATTAAACTGAAAGCTGTCTAAAGAGCTAGTAAAGATAAGTAATAGAGAATACCAGCTGTGTACTTTTGTCAAAATAGGAAAGTTATTCCATTCATCCTTTTTGCATCTAAGTTGGGGGGGGGGGGAACCCTTATCCATGACCATTTTAAAAATGTGTACACAGAATAATCTACACAAAATAGGCCTGGTTTTCATTTTATTTATACTGGGGCAAATCAGGAGTAATTCTTGTAAGTGAGATCAGAATCTTAAGATACTTTTTTGTCTGGAAGAGAATTTTTGCTGAGTTTTGCTGAAAATTTTTGCTGGTGATAGATCTGTGTTGTCAAGCTGCCAATTTGCCATCAGCACTTATTAACATAGCCTGAGCACCAATACCCTATACTGTTTTAGTTGGAGAACTGCAGGACTGGAGATATGGGTTTGCTGACACATTGACAGCTAGGCCTCTAAAATCTTACTTGGGAGAATATATTGATTAAAATTCTTGCATTCATTTTGTGTGCCAGAGAGAGAGAGAGAAGAGAGAGATTAATTGACTGGGCAGCATGAAAGCAGATATCTTACCAGATTGACTTGCATTGCATGTTTCTCCAGTACAGATGGATGTAGCTGGTATGTCTCGACATTTCTATTAAAATGGCTCTGCCCACCATTGAAAACTACTACTAGAATAGCACACTGCTCATTCAAAAGACAGAGGAATAGGACAAAATTAAGATTAATATACAAGCCCTACTTGTATATATTTAACAAGGATCATTAGTGAAACAAGAATGGAAAAGAGAACACTATTGCCCACAGTTAATGTGAAGATAAAATTGTTGGCTTTTCATGTATCTCTAGTTTAAAGACACCATAGGTGACACACACATTTTTTGAAGGTATAGTTCAGATAAGCATCCAAAAATCTGAACCTCTTAAGCTTGAGGTGCACAGCTGCACATCTCTTAATTTCTCATGAGATCCTAAATACTTCCAGGCTTTAGTCTGGTAGAAAATATGTAGATTTCCTCCTGGTATTTCAGTGTTTCTAATCCTAATAGAAGTCAGAGATGGTCAAAGCATTCAAAGATTTTTTTTTTTTTCAAGTTAAGTGAACATTTTTTAAAATAAAAAAATAAGTTTTGTTCAATTTTCAGTAAAACAAATCGTGTTGGTTCTTAGTGTCCAAGCTAGTTTATTTATCTACCTCCAACTTTAAGGAACTCCATATTTAATAGCCAGATTCTCACCTGGTGTAAAGTAATGTGGGTACTATTTGGAGCTACACTGCTATATATTCTCACCAGCTGAGAATTTGGCTCTTGAACTTCATGGCTTTGGCCCATTTCTAATAATATTCTGTGTCCCTTTATTACTCATACCTTTGAACTACTTTATTTGCAAACATTCATTCCAGTTTGAACCTGAATGTTATTTTGTTTTTGGTGATTCACTGTCTTAAAATGAATCATGTATTCAACCTATCTAACAGAACTGTAAAAATTAATTAAACAGAAAATGCTAAAGTCAGTGGCAGAAAAAAACCCTAGTGATTAACAATGATTATAGCATTAAATCCTTCTTTTGCAGAAAAGATATCCCTTAGATTTCCAACTAAATGCCTAAGGTAGCAAGAGCTGCCACAGCTAACTGTTGGCAATCTAGTCTTTGCCTCAAAGCACGGGAGGAATGCCAGATGGAATTTTTAAAACTTCAGGATTCATAGGCTTTATATTACATGTATATGTAAACCAAACCTACTGGAACCTTTTAATAAATATTTATTTTAGAAAATTCAGGAAAAGACAAGATCCTTTGCTCAATTATGGGTTAAGATGGTAAAACTATCATTCGAAATGAAAATTCTTTAATGAATATTTATCAATGTTCCCGCCTCAGCACACAAATTGCTTTAGCATTCCTTGGCACCAATCATCTCCCTTATTTTAAGAGATGATCTTATTCTAATGTCAAAACAACTTGAAAAAGAGGGAACAGAACGTCCCATGAAGCATGTCAAGTAGAACTCCAGTCAGCAATTAATTTTTGTTGACATTATCTTATTGTTCTTAAAATAGGCAAGGGTGACTCCAAGCATCCAGAGAACTGAGAAGCTCATAGCACAAGCAATTGCCAGACACAGTATGGATAGATGATTTGGAATGTTTTATATTGCTCCAGCCTGACCTGCAAGTATCTTGCTACTCTAGTCTATATGGCTATGTCTACACTTGCTAAAATTAGTTTGAATTAGTTAGTTCGAACTAACTAATTCAAACTAATTTTAGTTAGTTCGAATTAGCTTAATTCAAACTAGGAAAACTTAGTTCGAACTAACCAAGTGCGATTCATGGCACTTGCTTAGTTGGAATTAGCGATCCCCATTCATTTTAATGGCCAGTTAGTTCCAATTAAGAAATTAGTCGAATTAACATGGCCACTTTGGTTAATTCGAACTAGTTAATTCGAATTAACCCTTTAGTTCGAATATCCTATTCAAACGTATTAGTTTGAATTAAGGAAGCCCTTAATTCGAACTAACTAAAGCCTAGTGTAGCCATGGCTTTAGTTAGTTTGAATTAAGCCTCCTTAATTCGAACTAACTTGCCAGCGTAGACATTAGCCTATGGATCTAGTCCTGGAGCTTTCTTGAGACATTGTTGTTAATCATTTCAGCTACTAGTGATAATGCCTTTTTGTCTTCAATATCTAATTTAGCTCCCGTTTTAATCAAAGACCAAACTTCAGCTTAGTTTCTAATAGAGCTTGAATCCAGATCCCATTAGTCTTGCTATTACTTGTTTGCTACCTATGTGGGTTATCCCCTCAACGCAACTCACTGTCAATTTGCTCACAGGGGCAATTGAAATAGAAAACTGAGGGAGTAGTTCAAGATCCCAAATATCACTTCAAGTGCTTTTAATTATTATTAAAAGCATTATATTTTGCTACTGTCACATATTTTTATTAAATCCCAGGCACTAAATGTATGGAGGTATCAGGACCCCCCTTTTTTCATTTTATTGACACACCATGGATCACATCACTTCTGTAAAATCTCTGATGAACTGGATGGAATCTTTGAGTATTGACTCAGCTTTGCACCTTGTTTCACAATTTCAGCACTAAGGTAGCACATTAGGAAACTTTTGAAAGTCAAACTTTAGATTGAAAAATGTTTTAACATGTCCATGAAGCCCCATATTTTTTTCACTCTCAGTCAGAGGCACCTTTTTCAGGAAAATTCAGGTGCAAGGGACACAATTTTGTTGGCATCCCTGCTTCCACTTCCCCACTGAGTCCATGGTTGCTTATGGGGGGGTTAGTGGGCTGGTCCCAACCTGGAGGGGGATGGTGAACCTATCCTGGGGAGTTGCAAGGGCAGCAGGTTATCTTAGCGTTGACTTGTGCAGGGCAGAGATCGGGGGCCAGGTTCAATCCGTGCTCAGCTCCGGTTCAGCTCACTGCTGCGCCTTCTTCTCTAGACATTGGGGAGAGGGAGGTGACACTAACGAGGCGGTAATTAGGAGCCCTGGCCTGGTCTGCCCTATAGTGTTCTCTCAAGCTGGGGCAGACATGGCAGTGCTGGTTGGCACGCAGCTATAAAAAGTCAGGAAGGAGAGGTGGAGGAGGCAAGGCAAAGCAAAGTCCTGAGGGGCAACCTGCCCCATAACAAATGATGAATCATTGTTAGACTCCCTCAGCTTGCAAGTCAAACAATGATCTCAAACTGCCAGGCCTGGAATATACAGAGAGTTGAAGTAGCCCAAATTCAAGGCAGAATCTGAAAATTCATCTGGATTCTGGGTTTCTTACATCGTCAAAGATTCACCATAGATAAAGAATTTGTCAGTAGAATTTAGCTACAGTATTGTTGACAGTGCATGAGGCAGCTCACTTTTCCCATAGCTATATTGGCTTTGGAGAGCAAACAAGAGTAAAATGCTGCTTTAAGCACTAAGGTGAGAGACATATCAAGAGCACTCTGGTGGTTTAATTAATCTATTAAGAAGGAGTCTTTTTTTTTTCCATAGCCATTTGCTTTCCCATAAATAACCTTGCTTTAAAGAGAGGAAGTATTTACCCAAGCTCCTTATGCAATCAAGTACATGTATCCTGCCTTATTAGGGAAGACTCATTTATTGTCTTAGGACCTGATCTGTAAACTTGGCTGGGAGCCAGGGATAAACAGGACCCATGGGGTAGAGAGAGAGGTTAGGAACCAGTTGTCATTACCTTTCAGCATGTGAATAGAGATCACAAAGGCTGGGACGAAGCATGTGTAAGATTGAGACAAAGCATTCTATGTCAAGGGAAGCCAGCTCTGGAACAATCTTCCAGAGATCAGGTGAATCCTGAGCCTGACCCTCTTTAGGCAACATTGCAAAACTTCCTTCTTTGAGCAAGCCTTTCCACCCTGAATGACACAATTTGACCATCTTTTACTCTCAGATTCCCCCCTTTCCCCTGCCACACACCAAAACCACAAAACAAACAAATAACACCTACCCTAGGCAGAGCTCTGACTCCGTAAAGGGAGAAGGGCCAGGACTCTATCAAATCCACTAGGGACTTTGCTATTGCTATCGATTTCACAGGAAAGCTGCTCAGATGCTCCAGTGTTGGATGACAATATAAAGCCCTCAGTTAAACAGAAAAGTTATAAGACTGTCATGTTTTTTGGGACAGCAATCTTCCTATGCTATGTTTTGCAATGGGCTGACATAAACAAACTATTATTAATTATTAATAATGATTGCATACAAAAAAAGTTAAAGATGCTAAGTCAAGCACTCAGGAGTCAGAAAATTACAGAATTAAAGTAGCCTGTTCAACATTAAATTGGACCCTTGTACATATGAGTTATGAGACAATATTTAAATAATCTGATCACATAATATTACAGACTTATTTCCTCACTCAGTGCACAGGAAGCAGTCTTTCCATTCTGTTCTGCCCACTGATTCCATTTTATTTATTTACTCTTGCCATCAGCTTAGTCCCAATCTCCTCTCTGCCACCTACAGGCTCCCCTTGTTGCAATCTACTCCATTTGCACACACACCCTTCCCAAAGACCCTGGTTCAAATCATGTCCCCCAGAAGGGGAGTCAGGCTTCTACCTTCTCCACAATTCCTGGATACCAGTGGGGGAAGGCGAGAGGAATTGAGAGCACAAGAGAGACAATCTGTGGCCTACAGCAGCAAGGACCACCAGTATCAGGGAAAGTCCTGCTCAGCAGCCTCTGCCATCCTGGGTTGGAGCATGCTCAGGATAGTTGCAATCTGAAGAATTTACCTGCCGAACCCTAACAAGTTTCTACTGAGGATGTTGCCATTCAGATTTTTAAAGGCCTATAGCTTGCTCAAATTTGTACTTTTTCCCCTTGAAAACAGCGAAAAGGAATGTCCTTGACACCAAGGCCAAATTTCAAGTCCCTGCTCCAAAACCAGGAGTTACTAGAACTTCTCAGCAAAACTGTTGTACGAATTTATTTAACATGGCCACACACAATGTATTTTCCCTAACCCTCACTGGGTGCATCTACACTTACAAGTTAGGTCTACTTAAGGAGGCTTAAGTCGACCTAAACTACTCCGCATCCACACTGGACTTTCTTTAAGTCAACTTAAGCATTTCCTTAAGTCAACTTAAGGAAAAGTTAAGTCGACTTAAAAACACCTCGTTTTAGGTCAACTTAAGCCAGTGTGGATGGGGATTAGTGCCTCAGTTGACCTTATTAAGTCAACTTAAAGTGTTAAGTCAACTTAATAAGGTCGAAAAGGGGCTATGTCTACACTAGAAAGTTAAGTCGACTTAATAAACATTCAAGATGAATGAATCTCTGCGATGTCACATATGCTACAATTAGATTAATTGGCCGGTGCTACTTTGGAAAGATTTTTTTTTTAAAGGCAGTTTAAGGGATGGCATCTTTCAGGAGACTGGGAAAGTGACAAGGCACCTTTATTCTTCGTGTCACAGATTCAAATCCAGGAAAGGCTAGCAGGGCTTGAAAGATATTTGTAGAGCTAGCAGAATTTTTTTAAAATGAAAAACAACTTTTCAACCAAACTGAATTTTTTGTAGGGTTTTTTTTGTTTGTTTTGTTAAACTGTGGTGTGAAAAATTCAACATTTTCTTACTTTTTTACATTCTCTCTCTCTGTCTTTTTTTCCCAGTGGATAAGTGGGGTGAGGGAAGGTGTTTGTTTTTGTTCTTTTAAAGGGAGAATTGTGTGTCTTTTTCCATTATATTTTTTCTCCCAAAATTTAAAATTCTGAAAAAAAAAAAAAAATAGAAATTTTGTCAAACTAATCCACTTGTAGTTTACAGCCAAACTATGTCAGGGTCCATGATTTCAAGGGAAAAGGGGAACATGTGTAGGTGATGAGGAGGACCATCCAAAGAAAAGTTCACATAGGTAAACTGCATTCCCTCCTGTCTTCTGAAAAATTCAAAACATGATGGTTGTGACAACATTGCTAAACAAACAAACTAGTGGCAAAAAAATGACAGAAACAATACTACTACTTATGTGATTTAACTTTTTGATAGAAATTGACTTCTTCAGAGTGCTTATTTCTTTGTTCTTCAGAGTGCACATTTCTTAGTTGGCATTTTGTTTTGTTTTGTTCTGTGTTTAAGGTCAGCAGCATATAAATTAGAAGCCAATCTAACCCAGGGGCATCATGAAGTATAGTACCAGATGCTTTATTGGAAAACTGTGCTAATTACATAAGTGAAGACAGACGACAAAGCAGGAATTCAGGTGGCATCTTTTTTAAAAAGGAATTACTATTACACAGAGAACTGAGATGCTTTTTCTTCAGTCTGTTGAACTGCAACAACATGAGGGAAATTGAATTCCAGAATGTCATCAGTCACTGCACTGAAAAGTCTTTTATGCTATTATCCAATATGTCTATTGAGATTTTGCTAGAGTTGATCTAATAATTTATATAAAGAGAGAGAATCAGTTTATGCTTTTTTTCTCTTTGCAAATAGTCTGCAAATAGTTTGCTATTATCTCAGATGTATTATTTATTCAGAATTACCTACCAAATAATTTCAGTGAATAATTTTTAGCTATGCCTATAACTCATATGTGAACAGTTCATTTCAAATATTTATAATTAGACATTAGAAATATGAGTTGTTTTTGGTGGCTGCATAGGTCATTTGGTAGTGCTACTCATCCCTGACTGGATGACAGTATGTCTTGTAACCAGGTGTCCATTATGCACAATCATGATTACAAATTTGAAGTTCACTTTCCATGAATATTCTGCAATAGTCCTTTGAAAACCACTGTATCAGTGAAGATTCTTGCCACTAAACGTGTTTGCTATGATGTTAGTAGCAAGAGGCCAAAAAAATAAAAATAAAAATAAAGGATATGCAAAGAACTAAATTTTAAAAATTAAACATGTTTGAGGAAAATATCTTCAGTATAAGTCTCAGACAAGACTTACTGTTACTAGAAATCTGAAATGCAAATTTGAGGTTGGGTCCAACTTTCCCAACTTCTGGAGCTAGGGTTTGGTTTAACCCACTATAGAGATAAAAGCTATTCACATAGCCAGGGTCCAGATCCTGTTTTGGTGTGAACTTCCTGTTTCTAATTAGCAAAAAATTATCAGGGGAGGTCTAGACTCATAGCCTATGTCTACACTAGAAAAGTTAAGTTGATTTTGTTAAGTCAACTTAATAAGGATGACTTTAAGTTGACTTAAAGTTAACCTTATTAAGTCAATTTAACAAAGTGGTTACCCTGAACGGGGATTTAGTAAGTTGACCTAACTGCCTTTAAGTCGACTTAATAAAGTTGACTTAAGGGTTAATCCATGTCCACACTGTGCTTACATCGACCTAAGGAGTCGACTTAAGGGTTAGCTCGACCTAACCAGCGGTTCTTACTAAGTTGACCTAAGCGTTCATTAAGTTGACTTAAGGAACATCTTAAGTCGACTTAATGAAAGTCCAGTGTGGACGGGCAGTAATTTAAGTCAACTTAAGGCTACTTAAGTTGACCTAAATTGCCAGTGTAGTCATACCCATAGTCTAAGGTCAGAAGGGACCAATATAATCATCTAGTCTGAACTCCACAGAACGCCACCTACCCACCCACTCCTGTAATAAGCCTCTATACTATGACTGAGTTATTAAAGTCCTCAAAAGTCATGGTTTAAATATTTTAAGATACAGAGAATCCGCCAGGTACTGTCAGTACATGGTCGTAAATGATTCTCTTGCTCTGGAGGTGGTTTGGAGACACACTGTCCTAAAGAGAGCACTGGGAAACATTATGAGTAAGAGAAATTCAGTACGTCATGGAGCTCCCCAGTGAAAGTGTACAGTATGCAAACACAGAAAGCTCACCTATTAAACGGGTGCAACATGTCAATGTGGATTTACCATACATCTAATTCTTCCTCAACTGTTTTGGCAGGCTTATATACCTGTGGATGCTAATATGAATAGTTCCAGCACTCAGGAGAACACTGTGACTACATTTGCAGGGGAAATGAGCAATAGAAGGCTCCATAAACCCTCAAAAATGGATACAGTCTTGACCTAAGGAGCGTTCGAAAAACTGGGCTTTATCTCATTTAGCTCTAACAATAGAATTTAGTGTAGTTCTGCTTTGTCAGATGCATACATAGTTTTTGAAATGGTGCATCACAGTTCTTCAGATTAGTCTTTAATTCATTTATAAGACTGTGACGAAAATTGTGAAGAAACAGCAACACGTAAGAAATGTTGCTTATTCAGCTATGGTTTCTCATTGTCACTTCTTGTTGACGAGTAAAAGAAATGTCATAGCACTGTGTAGTAAGAATATATTCATACATACATACATTTGAATGCCTTAAATAGAGTTGTGGTGAGCAAGAGGTCTGCTAATGCTTTTAAAATGTGTATGAGTTTTATTGGATTTCATCCTGAAATTTATCTTTTGAGTTTTATAAGAATGATACAGCTGAAATCCTGTTCAGATGGGTACAGAAATGCAGACTGTCAGAACGTTTTGCTAAACTTTTGTGCTTTGGTGCTACTGAGGAAAAAAATTCCATTTTTCATTCATGCATGAAACATTTTTTTGGTACATTTAAGTGACACAAAAGACAAATAATTGAGTTCTAAAATCTGACAGACCATGGCATGTAGTATTATATGGGTGTGTCTACACTTGTAAATTAAGTCGACTTAAGCCTGCTTAAGTCGACTTAATTTACTCTGCGTCCACACTGGAATTTCCTTAAGTCGACTTAAGCTGTTGCTTAAGTCGACTTAAGGAAAAGTAAAGTCGACTTTGTAAAACCTAGCTTTACATCGACTTTACTGCTTAAGTCAACTTCTTAAGTTGACTTCAGCCATGTGGATGCCCTAAGTCGACTTGGTCGACTTAGGGCATGGTGGAAAAGGGAGCATCACATGGCTCCCTGGAAGAAGGGAGCCACTGTGGCTCACTTGTTCTGGGGAACCCCTGCTCCATTCTCCCCAGACCTTCGGCTTCCCTGCCAGCGGGATCCCCTGCTGGAACCCTGAGTGGAGAGCCGGGGAGGCGGACGGCTGGTCCAGGCAGACCCAGCAGCGTGCCAGCTGGCTGTGCTGGACTGAGAAGCCACTCGAGCTCGCAGGGTCCCAGCTAGGAGGAAGCGTGGGGCTCCCTTCTCCCTGAACCTCACCTCTCCCTGGACCTAACTAGTCAACTTAGAGAGTCTACGGTAGACTCTCTAAGTCAACTTAGGAGTCCTGTGTGGACTCTCTGTCGACTTAATAAGGTCGACTTAAAGTCGAGTTAGTAAAGTCGACTTAGTAAAGTCGACCTAAATTCCCCAGTGTAGACATAGCCATAGAGTCATTCAGGTATTCACAATATTGTATAGCATCTCACAGAAACCATCTGAAAAACCCTTTTCAGGGAATATGTCACAATTGCAGATTAAGAAAACCAATGTAATTGAATTTGACTGCCATTGAACATCTGGCACTAGAAAGAATGTATCTACAGTACAATAGTGAGAATTGTATCTGAAATGGAGGATGGCAATCTGAAATGAAAAGATATGGTCTGTCATGGATTCAATAAAATTTGTTTTCTGCATGGCACGTTCTCTTATTTCTAATAGTGATGGATGGAGGGTTTGTAATTAATGGACATTATATTTACTCCTAAAAATGCCGATAGATATTGGTACTTTTAAAATTGCAAACTCTAATGTATCTCTGTGTTGGGGTGCAATTCATCCTTATGTGGAGAGACGAAGGGAAAAATTGTGTTAATATGCACTGTGAGATTGAGTAAGATTGTCAGGAACTGGCCTAAAGACACTTCTGAAACTTGTGGTGGTAATTGGATCAATGGAAGGAAGTCTTGAGAAATATTTAATCTGTATATGAATAGCTGGAAATATAAATGTCCTGATGTCCTTCAGAGTTAGATAATAAAGATAACATTTTCAGCCAGTTTCAAATCAACCCCTAACTTTACTTTGTGGCAAAATGCCAAAGTTCATAGTTGGGTATTTGGTACAATATGAATTTTATTAAGCACTCTCCTCTTCTCCTATCACCACCATTGCCTCAGCAGGACTTTTACCACACTGTACAAACCATATAGTATGCACACAATTACAATAATAAAATAATATAAAACAGATAAATATTTAATTTTAATTAATAAATGTTTCATATTTAATAAACAATGTATTCTTTAAAAATAGGAGGAAGGAGCATTTTACACATAGGCATACGATGATTCAAACTGAAAATGCCACTGATAAAGTAATGCTTTTTGACCTTAGATTAAAGGTGAAGAGAGATGGACTGAAGCAGATGTCCTCAGAAAAGTAGTCTTGCAGACTAAGGGCCATCATTACAACCTCTTGACTTAGCTGTATGGCAACTGAGGCCACAAAGCTAAGAATAAGTCTAGCAAGAACTACATCAGAGAAAAATGGTCTCAATAGATTTACCAGCCACAGATGAGAAAAAAACACTTCTGCTAATGCCAAACAAAGCAACTTAGTCCAAAAGCGCCCCCACCTTGTGAACCTCTTAAACAAAAGGTTGGCAAAGCCCCCATAGAAGCCCACCATAGCCTCTGGATATATATCATCTTACGTGTTTTAAGTCAGCTGTTATCATGTTATCTAAATACTAATGGTTTCACACATATTAATCCCTCCTTTTTCTTGTCTGGATTGATCTTTAGCCAGTTCACTCTCATTCATGTGCCAATCTAAGGCAGCCATTTGAAGATCAAAGGCCCTACATCACCAGGTCTCACTGAAAGAGAAACGCAGATCTCTGTCATCCTCATACTTGTGGCATCTCAGCCAAAGTCATATCACTGTCTTTCCAATGGCCATGTAATATACATTGAACAGATAGACTAAAGGAATAAATCTTGGTGGAAATCCTTAAAGCAGACAACTCTTACAGCAGATAAGCAATTATCCAGCAGTGCTGTCCAGAATCTCTCTAGGAGGAAAGAATAGATCTGGTTAAGAAAAATTCTGTCTCTCCAGCTAAGGTTCACAAGTGTCAACAGAATCTTAGGCTCAAATATTGCTCACAGATCTACAAGAATCAACGTGAGTGTTTGCCCTTGGTACACTGCTAGATAGAGAGCAATTACAAGTGAGGCCACTGTACTATCCTTACTCCATATTCTGGTGAAAAAGGAAGACTAAAGGGCTCAAGCATTCTGTGGACTCTAGTTACATAGTTTCTTCTTCTAAAAAACTTTAAACAGGTGATAACTGGCAATGTTCCCAAGAGATGGCTTCTTAAGAATAGGTTTAACAGACTCTCTTTTAAGGAGAACTGGCACCATGACCTCCGGTAGAGAAGAATTCAAAATCATAGGTGCCAAAGTTTTTAAATGGATTACTGTCCAGATGCCAAGCCCTCAGGGACTTTAATGTTGCTGTGGCTTGCCTGGACATAGAAGGCCTGATTTGCATTTTTTTCTTTGATTGATGTTGTTTTCCATTTGACTTCCCAGAAAAGCAGCAAACATAATAAAGGCACACCTTTCAAACTACTCCAAGAAAAATATTATTTTAATAAAATAATTCTGAAATGAGCCTACACATGTCCTTCCCTCCAAAGATATCACATAGGCTATGTCTACACTTGTTAATTTAGGTTGGCATAGCTAAGTCAACTTAACAAAGTCGACTTAGCATGTCCACACCTAAATTTTAAGTTGACTTAGGGGGAACCCTACAAAGTCGACCTGGAGCATCCACACTGGATGCCTAAGTCGATTTCTAGGGGCTAGGTGGACCTGGGACTGGTCCACGGTGGCAGGGGGGCACCCCTGGCCAAGTGCCAGGGGACTCAGCCTTTGCCCCATTGTACCTAGGTACAATGGGGCAAAGGGGGACAGGGACCCTGGCAGGGCATTGGGGCAGGGTGGGCAGGGCTCTGCCCTGCCCTGTGGGGGGCATGACAGGCTCTCCCTGTGCCAGCCACCCTGGCAGGGAGGGCAATGGGGAAGTCCTGGAGAGCCCTAAGTTGACTTAGAGTCGACTTAGGGCTACTCTGCGTCGACACTGGCTTAAGTCGACTTTAGAAAGTTGACTTAAAGACAACCTTATTAAGTCGACTTAACAAAAGTTGACTTAACTTTTCTAGTGTAGACATAGCACCTTTCCGACCTTATTAAGTTGACTTAACACTTTAAGTTGACTTAACAAGGTCGATTTAGGCGCTAATCCCCATCCACACTGGCTAAGGTCAATTTAAGTGTTAAATCAACCTAAAACGAGGTGCTATTAAGTCGAGTTAACTTTTCCTTAAATCGACTTAAGGAAAGCCCGGTGTGGATGTGGGATGAGCCTTAAGCCTGCTTAAATCGACCTAATTTGTAAATTTAGATGCACCCAATGTGACTTTGTATAGTCATTACTATCTCTTTGATGGCTTGTTCTCACTAATTGAATCTACCGCATGTAGAGTGTTGTAGGGACTGAGATACACCACAGAGTTTGCAATGTTGTGCAGAATCTCAGAATAACATCTAGCATATCTATTTATCAAATCATTTTCCAAGTTTGAGACTCCTGAATCCTCTCTCTGTTGCCTTTGTCACATTTGGAGTCTTAGATGTTTGATAGTCTTCAGTGTTGGGAGTTCCAGAGTTGAAAATTAATTTAAAGAGTGACTCATTATATTTGAGTTATTTCATTGTATTTTTGAAATGCTGTTTGTTTATATATTCTGTGCCCACACTTGCAGAATGACTCAAAAGTATAAACCTCCACTGAAATTAAGGTTATTCTTAAGTCCTATTAAAACAAGTGGCTCCTTGCATTACTGTCCTTTCAGGATCCCAATTCCCAAGCAAGCTCTGTGATTCACAGACCATGCTTGTTTCTATCAGGCTGTAGGTTCAGATGAGAACAGTAAAACTCATTTCTCTCTCCAGTAGGTGGGCCAGATAGGACTTCCACCAATGTCTTTGTTTCTCCTTCTAACTGTTTTGGAGCCCTGTGTATTGCTAGGCCAGTCTTGACTGCAATCTTCTTAACCTTCCTCTTGATGTCTCTAATACAGCAAGGTACTTCAATAGGACTACTCACATGCTTATAGTTAGTGACATGTTTAAGTACTTTGTTGGCTGTAACACAAGGCAAAATTAGTCAAATCATTTCTTTTCTGAGAATAGCCTCGCTGAGTAGAAAAAAGTTACATGATATATATAACTCTCCATCTCATGAGCATTCCATTTTGTTCACCCACATCCATATTTTTTACTGTCAGAACAGGTTGTTGTGGCAATACTTGCTGCATTGTTAGATGAACCATATTTATTGGTTTTGATGACAATTGTTCTCCGCTTTTCTGATCTGATTTGTATTAAATACACATTTGTGTTTCTATGAATGAAATGCTGTAGGTGACTTTCCCATAATTTGGAACAAATAGAGTGAGATCGTGTAATTAAGTTCCAAAGGGATAGCTGTGTTAGTCTAGTTCAGTAAAACAAAAAAGGAGTTTTGTGGCACTTTAAAGACTAACAAATTTATTTTTTGCATGAGCTTTCGTGGGCAAAGTCCCACTTTGTCAAATGCCAGAGTGGAGAAAACCTACTCTGGCATCTGACGAAGTGGGACTTCACCCACGAAAGCTCATGCGAAAAATAAATTTGTTAGTCTTTAAAGTGCCACAAGACTCCTTTTTTATTTTATTATGTAATAACTTACATCATGATTTGGACTTAGAATCATAGAATAAAAGGGATGGAAGGGACCTCATGAGGTCATCTAGTACAACCCTCTGCTAAAAAGCAGGACCACTCCCACTAAATCATCCCAGCCAGGGTTTTCTCTAACTGTGCCTTAAAAATCTCCAAAGATGGAGATTCTACCACCTCCCTAGGTAACCCATTCCAATGCTTCACCACTCTCCTAGTGAGAAAGTTTTTCCTAATATCAAACCTCAACCTCCTCACCTGTAATTTGAAAACATTGCTCCTTGTTCTGTCCTCTGTTACCATTGAGAACAGCCTAGCTCCCTCCTCTTTGGAGCACCCCTTCATGTAGTTGAAGGTTGCTATCAAATCTCCCCTCAGTCTTCTCTTCTGTAGACTAAATAAGCCTAGTTCCTTCAGTCTCTCCTCATAAGTCATGTGCCCCAGCCCCCTAATCATTTTTGTTGCCCTCCGCTGGACTCTTTCTAATTTGTCCACATCCTTTCTGTAGTGGGGAGCCCAAAACTGGACACAGTATTCCAGATGCGGCCTCACTAATGTCGAATAGAGGGGAATTATCACATCCCTCGATCTGCTGGCAATACTCCTACTGATGCAGCCTAATATGCCATTGGCCTTTTTGGCAACAAGGGCACACTGTTGGCTCATATTCATCTTCCCGTCTACCATAACTCCCAGGTCCTTTTCTACAGCGCTGCTACTTAGCTGATCGGTCCCCAGCCTGTAGCAGTGCATGGGATTTTTCCGTCCTAAGTGCAGGACTTTGCACTTGTCTTTGTTGAACCTCATGAGGTTTCTTTCGGCCCAGTGTTCCAATTTGTCCAAGTCTCCCTGGATCCTGTCCCTGCCCTCCAGAGTATCTACTATTCTCCCAGCTTAGTGTCATCCGTGAACTTACTAAGCACGCAGTCTATCCCATCATCAAGATCATTAATGAAGTTGAACAGAACTGGCCCCAGGACTGACCCCTGGGGCACTCCACTTGTTACCGGTTGCCAACTAGACACCAAGCCATTGATTTCTACCCGCTGAGCCTGTTGATCTAGCCAGTTTTCTATCCACTTTACGGTCCACTCGTCCAACCCATACTTCCTTAACTTGCTGATGAGAATGCTGTGGGAAACCGTGTGAAAAGCCTTGCTAAAGTCAAGGCATACTACGTCAATGGCACTTCCCGCATCCACAAATCCAGTCATCTCATCATAGAAGGAAATCGGGTAGGTCAAGCATGATTTGCCTTGGTGAATCCATGTTGACTGTTCCTGATCACTCTATTTTCCTCCAAGTGTTTCAGAATGGATTCTTTGAGGACCTGCTCCATGATTTTCCCCAGGATTGAGGTCAGGCTGACCGGTCTGTAGTTCCCCGGATCCTCCTTTTTCCCTTTCTTGAATATATTTGCCTTTTTCCAATCCTCCGGGACCACCTCCGTTCGCCACGAGTTTTCAAAGATAATGGCCAGCGGCTCTGCAATCACCTCAGCCAACCCTCTCAGCACTCTCGGATGCAGTTCATCTGGCCCCATGGACTTGTGCACATCCAATTTCTTTAAGTAGACTCTAACCTGACTTTCCATCACTGAGGGCCGCTCTTCTCTCCATTCCGCATTACCCTGTGTAATATCCTGGGAGCTGGCCCTCCCTGTGAAGACTGAAGTAAAAAAAGCATCGAGTACTTCAGCCTCTTCCGCCTCATCCACCACCACGGTGCCTGCCCCATTCAGGAAGGGACCTACACCACCCCTGATCCTTTTCTTGTTGCTGATATACTTATAGAACCCCTTTCTTTTAACCTTCACATCCCTTGCTAGCTGCAACTCCAATTGTCCTTTGGCCTTTCTGATTTTATCCCTGCAGTCCCGAGCAATATCTTTATACACCTCCCTTGTCATCTATCAAAGCTTCCACTTCTTGTAAGCTTCCCTTTTATGTTTCAGCTCACTGCAGAGTTCTCTGCTAAGCCACGCTGGTCACCATTCACATTTGCTGTTCTTTCTGCACATCGGAATGTTATCTTCCTGTGCCTTTAACAGGGTTTCTTTAAAATACAGCCAGCTGTCTTGGACACCTTTCCCCTTCAGATCAGCCTCCCAAGGGATCCTGCCCTTCAGCTCCCTAAGGGAGCCAAAGTCTGCTTTTCTGAAGTCCAGGGTGTGTGTTCTGCCTCTTTCCTTCCTTCCATCGATCAGGATCCTGAACTCAACCATCCCATGGTCGCTGCTACCCAGGTTGCCATTCACTTCTACTTCCCCGATCAATTCTTCTCTGTTTGTGAACAATAGGTCTAGAGGTGCAAGGCCCCTACCTGGTTCCTCCAGCATTTGTACCAGGAAGTTGTCCTCAATATTCTCCAAAAACTTCCTGGATTGCCTGTGCACTGCTGTATTACCATCTGGACAGTGTTTTCACTTTATCTCCTGGACTAAGCAAGGTCAGGCTGGTCCATTTTTTGAACGAAAGACCTCCAGTGAAAATTAAAGGCATGTACCAGTAGGTGTCGAAGGAAGCTGATTCATTAGGAAGCACACATCCTTTTGCATCACTACTGAGCCACTGACATGACATTGTAAAATGTGCTGTTTTCCATATAGAATATAAAATTGGGATTCTTAGTGTAAAAGCCATTGAAAAATATGCAGTTGTGAAAGGATAGTGATATGAATTCCAGAGTTCTGGTCAAATGGCAATTAAAATAATCATAATCAATTTATGTAGATTTTCTTCTTAGTTTCACTTTCAGTTACATAATTACCCATTATGGTGAATTTACACTTCCCTATTACACATTTCATACTGTAGAAGATAGGGCTAGATGGAACTATGGTCTGACCAGGTTTGGTGATTACTATCTTTTTGTGTCCTATGAATGAGTTAATTTTTATTTTCCCTCCTCTAGAAGTAGTTGTGCTTTTTTGCAGGTACAGAATGGCTGCCATGTCCCACCCTCTATGACCTAGATGCAATTAAAGCAATGTTGGTAACTGCTCACCATGTACAGCTTGCAAAGCACTATGGGATCTTTCAGGGTGAAAACACCATATTAATACATAATTCATCTGTTACATTATGATGAAACAATAGAATCTCTCAAAGCTGGTTGTAAAGTGTAAAAAGCCAATGTTTTAGTTTGTATTAAGAAAAGTTACATGCACATATGTAAACTAGTTTTGCACCAGCTTAAGGTAAATGCACGTGGAAGTGCTTTTGTGCTTAAACATGCAGTTTTGGGCCATTATTGATATATTTATGTATTCAATTTCTTGCAGTGCTAAGAGGATAGGAAAACAGCTCAACACATTTTTCTCATGTTTATGGGAGGAACTGGGAACTCTGGTTCACATGGCCCCAGCAGCTAGCCTGGTTTTCTCTAGTTAGACTTTCATAGGCAGCTGCCACGTAGCACAGAGTAGCATCCCAGCCGGCTGGGGCTGCTGCAGGGTGTGGGCTGCGGGGGTGCTGAGTAGGTCTGCATTCCTGCTGGGCTTGCCTGGCATGCAAGGGAGAGGGGGGCTGGTGCAGCACAAAGTGCAGCTTCAGCAGTGTCCCTTCCCAGCCAGCAGTGGCTGATCTCTAGCACCCACCTCTGCTCCTGAGTCCTGGCTGGTGCAGTGCAGGGTGGTACCTCGTGCTGGAGTGGAGGGGAGGGCTTTTCCTCATCTCCAGCTCGGCGTGTGTATGTGTGTGTGTGTGTGGGGGGGGGGGGGGGTGATGGTGGTGGTGGTCTGTTGCTGCACCTGCAGGCTGAATAGCAGCCTTTGGTGGACTGAATTCTGGCCCCCAGGCTGTGGCCTGACAACCCAGCCCTAGACAAACACCTGTCAAGAATGGTCTAGGTTTACTGAGTCAGGGCAGGAGGATGGTGTGACAGTGACCCCACACTAGAGAAGCCCAGTATGCCCTATTTACAGTGGAAGACCCACCCCTTAAGCTCTGCTGGGCCTGCTGAGACTGCTCAGCTCAGTCTTGACTGGCCAGCATGAAGGAAGGACGCGCACTGGAGGCTCCTTCCCTGGAGCCGCATCAGCCCCTGCCATGGAGAGGGAGCAGCTTCAGTGACCTCACTGGGGAGCAGGAATCCTCCATCAACCACCCAGGGACAGATGTCCAGGTGTTCGCCTCAGATAGCTGGTCCCAGGAACCTCCAGAGATCCAGACACCAACAGATCCCAAGGGGAGAGGGGACAGACTGGATCACCGGGGAAGGATCACAATGGCCAGGTAGGAAGTAGCCCAGGGGCCCAAAGGGACTGACTGGGGATGGTGCATCTTAAGGGTCAGTGTGTTTCGGTGCAGATCCCTGCTGACTGGGAGCCAGAACCCCAGCACCGATAGGGCCCAGGAACCCCCCATCTGAGCGCCACACCCCGTGGTAGATGCCCACTGGGTATTAACTCTGTGGCTACTAGGCTGTGCTGCCCTGACCTAAAGGGCTGCCTGTTGATTCTGTGGTCGCTAGGCCATGCTGCCCTGATCCAAAGGGCTGCCTATTGACCCAAAGGGCTGTTTATGGGACTCTAGCCATTAGGCTGTGTTGTCCTGACCCCAGGGCTACTTATGGACCCTAGCTATTGGGCTGTGCAAAGCCTGGGAACTATTTAAAGCCAGAGAGATAGCCATTTCACCCACGCCCCCCAGGTTTTCCCCATCAGGGGGCAACAGGGTGAGCTTGTACCATGACAGATGGACTAGCTGACCTTCTGAGATCCCTTCTATTCCAACATTTCTATGATTTTGTAATATGGTCATCTGCACATTTTAGAAAAATTAAGTCTCTTATGAGCTCTGATAACTGAAAGATAGTTTTTCTATAAAACATTAAGCTTGGCATATTCATGGTCCTCAGTGAAGAATGCAGGTGCCTCAAAGTTTGAAACACCATTTACAAAATGGAAAAGTCAGAGGTGACTAAAAATTGAATATGCATACATGGGAGAGTTTGGTGGTATTTTCATGGGCCCTGATTCAGCAAAACACCTGAGTATTTAAATAACTTTAAGAAAGGGTACAAACCTTAATTACATCCATGTAACTCAAGTGTGTCCTTTACTTCTAGAATGTGCTTAAGTGTTGAGTAGGGATGGACTTGAGCATATGATTAAAAACAAACTTGTCTAAGTGCTATGGTGAATCATGGGACTGGTATTTAGCAGCCCATTCTGGCACAGAGTGAGCAGAATCAAGCTCACCATCTTTTTTCTGTTCTGCCATCTATAATCTTGTATCACTCATTTAGTACTTTGTGATTTCTATCAAGAAGCCCACATTTGCCACCAGATGCGATACAGCTTCTATAGATATTCCTGTTTTAATTATAGTGAACAACTTTGTCACATATATTGCTTAGATATTAAGGTTCTGAGCATTGTAGAAATACCTAAAATAAAGTTAGCAGATGGAAATGTACCACCATATCACTGTTGGCAAATGATGAATTTTTAATGGTGACCGCTAAACATATGTTTGATACTAAGGTTTTGCATGGCCATAGATATTTTTGCTAAATATTGACCATAGTTGAAAACAAGTGATTACACACTTCTTAAAGATAGTTTTAGAGCCCAACAGGTCAAAAGATCTCTTATAATTATGGTTTATAACTCTCTATACAACACACATACCATGTCTGTAACATGCTTGTAGCATCTACTTATAAAAGTACCCATAATATGAAATGTGGGCTGTCTATTGTATATAATGCCTGACTGGTGGTGGTAAAAGCAGAGAAAAACTATTTAAGAGGTCTGAACAACAGTTTTGCATATAAATATATATTCATATGATTTAATCCAGATCTATTAAAGTATTTTGAGTAAGAATTGAGAACGGTAACAAGAAACCCAAATAAAATGCTACACTCATTAAAAGTGATGTGGTTGTAGCTGGTATTGCGATAGCATATTGAGAAAATCAATTAAATGTTATTTTTATCTGGTGTTATGTAGACTTTGCATATTATTCTTCGTGGATTGATTCTGTCACCAAAAATAAAACGTTATAGGGAACGCTTGTGGGTACATATTAATAGCAGTTCTGTGTACTAGCCAGCTTTGGAAGGTGTTTTGCCTATACTATAAATCAAATTCATGCTAACTCATATTGCTTGTATGATATGTGTTACTTTTGTGGAGCTGTTCCACTGATAAAATGCTATTGAATTTAATGAAATGTTATGGATTAGCATTGTAATGGCAACATAACATGAAATTTATGATTTATAAAGCTATTATGAAAAGTGGCAATTGGCATATTTGAAGCAATCATTATCTAATAAAACGTCAGCCTGCTTAAAGTAATTAGTGTATTCTTGAACTAATGATGTGAAAGGGCTCATTAAATAGCAATTTATTAGAGTTTAAACAGAATAAAAAAGGAAACATCTAAGTCTGCCAAAATCTATCTTTCATTTTTAACTAAAAAGAAGGGCATTTAATATTAAAAACAAAACAACAGCAACAAAAAACTTTGGAGAGAACGCTTGTAGTTTGTTGTTTTATTCTGACTCTAATTTATTTACAGTTCATCTCTGGAAGGGATTTTACAGTGAAAACTTTGACATAGCATTACTTCAGTGTGAATAGTGCCTCTATAATAGAGGCAACTGAAGATTTTTGTCTGTTAGCAGCTATAGATGGCAGTCTGATTTAGAAACAATAGATATTTATTACCTTCAGGATATGAGATGAACAGAAGCGAGGATTTATTTGACTAGCCTGTTGTACTCCATTTCTTTTGTCTAACATAGGACTCTTATTTCTTTCCTTCACAAAAAAATCTACAGTAATATTTGAGATCTGCTGATAGAGTAAGTGTCACAGGAGCAAACCACCTGCAGTTAATACTGACATGCCCTGGTTCTCACAGGTATTAGATTTACTAATTACCCTAAAATATTCAGATCAGATGTCTACCTTCATTTCTTTCTTTACCAATAAATGCAGCCATTGGGGCAGAGTTCTAGCAGGAAATTGGAAAAATAATTGGCAAATATTAGCAAAACTAATTTTAAAAAAAAAACAACCCTCTCCTCTTATGGTTGAGCCTGTCAGTAGTTTGTACCACTTATGTGACATCAGGCTAAGAAACAAATTAAAACTTGGTGAGAAGAAGAAACCCACAAAATACCATCATTTGAAAATAATTAAAATGTGAGGATAACTAAAAACCCACAAGTATGTACAGCATCTCTACCTCTTGCTGTGCTAGTTCAATAGCTCAGATGGAAGACAAACGTTTGCACAAAACACATACCTCAGCCAAAATATTGTAAATGACTGAAAGCAATAAGAATAGCAATGGAGGCTACTGGACTGAATCTAGCCCAGGTTATTCAGAAATGGAATTTATTGCCATTTGACATCTGTTAGTATGCCTCTGTAAAATGACTCAAGACAGAATCTCATCATTGGTCAAGTGCCAAATTAAAACAGTTGCCATCAATTTTGGCCCTAATTAACACTCTTATTGGATATCTTAAAGGAGATGACAAAGGGTATGAAAATGTCTTTCCAAATCAGGGTTGACTTAAGGCCTTATTTGCATAAGCTGCTGGCTTATGTAGGCCGGTGGGCCAATCAACTCCCCTGGGACATCACCAATAGGATCTCAGGAGCACAGCTTCAAACTGGGGCCGGGCTCCATGAGTCCTAGGTAAGCAGTTGTCAGCAAGCTTCCAGGTGGAGGATTGATGTATGGCTGCTTCTGTGGAACTGGGTTCAAGACTCATGAGTCATGATTTTACCCTCTCCCCTAGGGTTGCCTTCTGGGTGATGTGGGTACAGGTTTCTCAGGATGACTCTTCTGGAAGGCATGAATCAGCATTGGAGTGTGAACATTTTTAGCATTTCTTGATGCTGTAATCTTCCCAGTCAATTAGGAATCACAATTTGCCCTGCTTAATTTTTGACTGAATGACATCATGGACAATGATTCCTCCATCCTCCTGACCTTGTACTTGCACTGGTGGGAGTCGTGATTGGCTTCTATGGGGAAATGTGTTCTCAGAGTAGGGTTTTAGAAGTGAGACATGGAATCCAGGGTGGATTCTAAGAGATGGAGGGAGCTTGAGCTCTAAAGTGTCTAGATTAATTTGTCACTGAATAGAGTACAGCCCAAGGAACTGGTAGTCTAGTTTCCAAGAAGGTCTGTCCATGCAAAAATATACTCTGGAACCAGAACGCCACACCTTTTGTCCTACAGCTTAGGTGGGGGCTTGCTACCTATGCTTGTCTGCATACTTTTGGTAGTCCCCCTTTTCAGTCTCAAGTTGTTCCTTCACCTTCTCTTTGGTGTGGTGGATGTGTTGTACTAGGTCTGAGGCCAAAAGGTTAGGGAAAGATGTGAGAGGAGTTGGTGAAATCAGGAATGGTACTCATATTTAACAGAGAAGGAGCTGTGACCTGTGGATGCATGGTCTGCATTATTATATGAGAACGTTGTGTGTGGCAACAGTGAAGACCAGTCATCTTGATGAACATTGGTATAACATTGGAAATACTGATCTAGGCTCTAGTTGATTCTTTCTATTTGGCCAGTCAACTAAGTGTGGTAGGTAGAAGATACTTCAATAAACATTTGGACTGGATGCAAGCCCTCTTCTAAATAGTGCCATCATTCTTTGAAGATGGTTTTAATTGTCAAAGAGCTCTTTGTCCAAGATCTCATAGTTTTTTTCAACAGGGTAAGCTTCCTCAAGTAGTAGGCAATGCGGTGCAGTATTTGCTTGGGTCTGTGCCTCTGGAAGGGGCATGGGCATGACCACTGTGCTAAAAGTGCCATTTTCTACATTGAAAACTTGTCATGTTTGGGTGGGCCAGTACTGGAGCAGTGGTGAAGACCAACTTCTAATAGGTGCTGAGTCTTGGGTGATCAGTGGAACTGGGCATCTTTTTCAAGACAATGAGGGGCTTGGCTTGTTTTAAAAAATCAAGATGAACCTCTGGAAAAAGTTTGTGAAGCCTAAAATATACTGAAAATCACCCACATTGTGGGGGCTGCCCAGTCAAGGAGAACCTGGACCTTGCACAAATCCATCTTGATTTCTCCTGGGGACAGGATGAAATGCAGTACCTTTGAGGTCGATTGAACAAATTTCTCAAAATTAGCACGGAAACCATGTTATCATCGTCTCTCCAGAATTGTGCAGATCTGCATGATGTGTTGGTTCAGATCACATGAGAAGATCGATATATTGTCTAAGTATGACCATTACACTTTGTTCCAGTATGTCTTGTAGCATTTTGTTAATGGAAGACTGGAATGTTGCTGAGACACTAATGGCATGACTGTATAGTCAAAGTGGCCATAGCAGAGGTAGTCTTCCATTTGTCTGCCTCTAAGATATGGACAAAATTCTAAACTCCCTGGAGATCCAGTTTGGTGATTATACAGTGGCTTGCACAGCGTCCAACAATTCAGGGATTAGAGGTAATGGGTAGTGATTCCTGATTGTTATATGACTTAGGGCTCTGTGATTGGCACAGAGGCAATAATCTTTTTTTTTTTTTTTTTAAATGAAAAGGACTAGAACACTGGCTGGTGAAGTTGACTTGTGGATGAACTCCTGAGCTATGTTCTCTTATAGTCATTCTGGCAATGCAGCCAGTTCAGGCTCTGATCTTGCATCTATCTAGCCAAACAGTATCTTCACTCCTGATTAGGTTTCTATGAGGAAATCAGAGTCCCAATATTGAGAGGCTTTCTGCATTCTTCTTTTCAAAAACATCAGCATAGTTTTGTGGGAGTTCAAAGTTCCCTCAGCAAGTGTATCAAGGCTCATGGGCATTTCTGCATGGGCCAATACATCTCTGATTTCTTCCTGAAGGCCTCACGGGAATGGGTACAGCTGCTCTGCTTTGTTCCACTCTGTATCTGCTATGTGGTGGCAGAAATGCACTCACTACAGTTTCATTCCCATGCCCAGGTTAGGAATCAGATTTCCTAGAATCAAGCAATTCCATATTAGACTATTTAATCATCTAGCATGCTTTATAAGCACTATGCTTCTTTACCTTTTTAAAATGTACCTAGGTGTCCACGTGAGTATCTTGATGTTTTTCAAAAACACGTGAAATTGATACTTTAATTTAGTTTTATCAGGCAATAAGATGATAACAAAAAGCTTTTCCTTAGACAGAGAAGTTCCAAAGGACTGGCAGTGTTAAGTCTAGTTCAGTGAAACAAGGTCTTTAAAAGTGCCACTAGACTGCTTGTTTGTTTTGCTTAGCTAGAGCAGTTTGAAATTCTGGTTAAACATTCTTTGTTTATTCTTAAACTCTCAACAGATCCATCCAGCAATGTAGGAGTATATTTGTTTCCCTTAATGAGAATAATACATCTAAATCCTTACAGACTGCTTTGGAAATTACCCCCTTCTGATCAAACAGTCTAGCCAATGTTATGATCATTTACTAGGTTTTCTGAAACCATTGGCAGGATATAGCGCGCCATATTATATTAGATAAATAGTATATTTTAGGATCAGAATTCACTAATCTTTTTGGTATAAATGAGCAAGCCTTTATTTTTCCTTTTTACAATAAAATCTACTGAAGTTTATCCATCAAGAAAATATTTGCCTGCTGACCTGGTTTATGGACAGCTTTCCAGCAGCATTTGATTTCAAAGCTGCTAAACTCATTACCATTTTTTTAGGTGGATCTAAACCAAACTCTCCAAAAATATAACTCCCGCTTTCTTAGTGCCTGTTGACCATATGAAGGAATCAGTGAGTCTGAGGTGAATTTCTTTTAGGTATCACAGCCAGCTTGGAGACAATCCGAGACACATGTCCTTTGGTATTGTCTTAAACGGAGAAGCCAAATTTGGAATTTGCTCTAAAAATATGTCTGGGATTTGAATATTTTCAGAGCTACTTAGAATGTCAACTTTTTTGGCATGTTTACGGACATATGGCAAACATAGCATAATTCTGAAAGTAATGTAACGATGAATGAATTAGACTTGTCGCCTTGGCCAGCAACTGGACTTTCATATACTCTATTTCCGCTAGATAAAATTATATCATTTTTGCCATACTACTAGTACAAATCCCCTTTTCAAACCCATTCATATTCTTCAGTAATTCCTTTCTCTTCATACCTCCTTGTTTTCTTTCTTTGCCAGTTGACTGATTTAAAGTTTAAATAGTTTGGTTTAATTCTAAGCCATAATTTATTAGCAGTAGCCTCACTGTCCTCAATTTTAGCAATTTCCACCACACGCTGGTGAAGCTTGCGGCATCCAAGAACATATTGACTCACAGTCTTGGTATTTGGTAAAAGGTCTGCATCTTTCCTTTCATTTTTTCAGTGCCTAGGTATGTGTGGCCATTCTTTACATAGCTGTTGTGCAACAATAAAATTATTCTTTATATATTTAATGTTGAATGAAATTAACTAAACAGATAAAGTATTTGAAGAAAAGAAAATAGAAAAAGAAAAAGAAACAGTGTTTCTATGAGAGTTTTGTACATAAGGATTGCAGGATTAGGTCTCATGGGTCTTGTTTATTATGTTAATGGACAAATTGTTCCTGGCCCTTAAAGACAAGTAGTAAGATTATGGAACAGTAGTCTGCTATGTACATTTAATTCCCATTCACAGCAACATAGGCCCTGCAATTCTTTCACAATAATTAATTTTCTGTTCAAAGGAAGCCTTCTCTCTGTGTGAATTTGGTGCGAAAACTGTAACTTGGTTCTACTTGAAGGAGAACAACAGTTTACACTTTGAGTATGTTTCATTATAATCCAGATGGGAGGGATGTTATAAAATAAAGTAAAAGAAGCATGTGTGTGGGAATTAAATGCAATTATTCTCTGCTCTGTTACTATAACACAATTATTATATCACCATTGTAAAAATAAGGGTTACCAGATTAAAGCTATTGGACAACTAAAACTCTCAATTTTCCTGAGTAAAATAATAGTAGAACAGATTCATTGTACCTGGGTACAATGGGAGCTCAGCAGGACAGGGACACTGGCAGGGCATAGGAGCAGGGTGGGCAGGGCTGTGTCCTGCCCTCTGGGTGGGCACGCCAGGCTCTGGCTGTGCCAGCCACCATGGCAGGGAGGTCAGTGGGGGGCCCTGAAGCCCTTTATGTCAACTTTAAGTTGATTTAGGGCTAATCTGCATCTACACTGGCTATATTGACTTTATAAAGTCGACTTAGCCAGTAAAGTCGACTTTAAACGAGGTTTTATAAAATTGACTTTAAATTTCCTTAAGTTGACTTAAGCAGTAGCCTAAGTCGACTTAATTTGTAAGTGTAGATGCACCCATTCCTCGATCTGCTGATGCAGCCCAATGTGCCATTGGTCTTTTTGGCAACAAGAGCACACTGTTGACTTGCATGCAGCTTCCCGTCCACCATAACCCCCAGGTCCTTTTCTACAGTGCTTCTACTTAGCCGATTGGTCCCCAGCCTGTAGCAGTACATGGGATTTTACTGTCCTAAGCGTAGGACTTTGCACTTGTCCTTGTTGAACCTCATGAGATTTCTTTTGGCCCAGTGCTCCATTTTGTTTAGGTCTTCCTGAATCCTGTCCCTGCTCTCCAGCATGTCTACCATTCCTCCCAGCTAGGTGTCATCCGTGAACTTACTGAGCTTGCAATCTATCCCATCATCCAGATCATTAATGAAGATGATGAACAGAACCGGCCCCAGGACCGATCTCTGGGGCACTCCACTCGTTACTGGTTGCCAACTAGACATTGAGCCATTGATTCTTATCCGCTGAGTCTGATGATCTAGTCAATTTTCGATCCACCTTACAGTCCACTCATCCAACCCATACTTCCTTAACTTGCCAGCGAGAATGCTGTGGGAAACTGTATCAAAAGCCTTGCTAAATTCAAGGTATATCACATCGATGGCTCTTCCCACATCCACAAATCCAGTCATCTTATCATAGAAGGCAATCAGGTTGGTCAGGCACAATTTGCCCTTGCTGAATCCTAGTTTAAAGCCCTCCTCACTAGGTTAGCCTGTCTAAGTCCAAATATGCTTTTCCCCTTCCTCGATAGGTGGAGTCTATCTCTGCCTAGCAGTCCTCCTTCCTGGAACAGCACCCCATAGTCAAGGAAGGATTGAGGAGAACACCACCTGTGCACCAAATTCCTTCACCTGTGCTTCCAGAGCTCTTTAGTCACCTTTGATCTGCTGAGGGTCACATCTCGTGGTATCATTGGTTCCCACATGGATAAATAGCATGGTGTAGTAGTCAGAGGGGCAGATGATTCTTGACAATCCATCTGTAATGTCTTGGATGTGGGCCCCTGGCAGGCAGCATACCTCCCGAGAGGCCTTGTCATGGCGACAGATGGGTACCTCCACCCCCTTCAGAAGAGTCCCCAACCACCACCATCCTATGTTTCCTCCTAGGTGTGATGGTTGTGATCCTCCTAGCCTTGGGGGTGCATGGCTTCTCCTCCTCCACCTCATCCCTCGTCTCTAGTGCTGCATAACGGTTCTTCATTATCACGGAGGGTGGGATGGGAGCAGAGGTGGAGCACTGTCTGCTGCCAGAAGTAACCAGCTGCCAGTGTCCTCCCTGTGCCAGAGCCATCTCAACCTTCTCCAATGGTGTGGCAGCAGTCTTCTACACCTGGATAGTTTCCTGAGCCTTGGATGTCTCCTCATGGATGCTATCCAGGAATTTCTCCAGGGCATGGATACTCCTGAGCCTAGCCACCTCCTCCTGTAACTCTCCCACCTGCTTCCTAAGAGATTCCACCAGAAGGCACCTGTCACACTGAATGATCTCCCCAGCCTGATTGTCTGTGAGTGGGAAATGCAGGCCACAGTCCCTGCAAGTTCACACCAGGATCTGGGTAGAGATACCAATGGTCAGGTTGTCTGTCTGGATGCAGATGCTGCTGGGGGAGACAGAACCAGTGCTGGCAGAAGCGGTGCAGCTCTTCTTCACCATAGTGGCCTCACAAACCACAAACTTCCCACAAACTCCCTTTCAAACTCCCCTGTTTGCAGTTCCCTGTTCGCAAACTTCTCCTGGTTGCCTAGCCACTGGCTTTTAAGGCCTTCTCTGCCTAGGTCAGCCCTTGCCCCTCATTAAGCACACAGGGGAAGGGTGATCACAAGGCTGATGGAGGCTGACCAAGGGTGAGCAGAGAACAATTGCCCAAACAGCCCCCAGAAACACAATCCATAACTGAAACCATCTGAGAGAGAGACAGATACACACACACACAGTCAAGCAATCTCACTTACCCCAAGGTTCACTCTTAACCTTGCTCCTTCTTCAAGGGATCGCCTTCTCCTTCCCCTTCCCTCTCAAACTCCCTTGTTTGCAGTCCCCTGTTCACAAGCTCCCCCTGGTCGCTCAGCCACTGGCTTTTAAGGCCGCCTCTGCCTAGGTCACATGCCTAGGCATTTTGTTTTGATTATGACATCTTGATGTCCCCATTTAAAATCTTCCAAGTCTGAAGTAACAAGAGTTTCGGTTTAATTCAGAATAGAGCTGTTATAAATGCTCTTGGCCTTCCATGCTAACCATTGTTTAAAGCTTTGGTTAAATCACTTTTTAAAAAAACCAAAACTAAAGGCTAAGATCATACTTGCTTATACATAGCTTGGAAAGATTCAGATTCATACAATCAGAAGGCGCACAGCTTGTCATAAGCGTTCATTTGGCATCTAAAGTTAAGTAGAAACAGAGTCTCAGAGCTGAAAGACACGCTGCTCCCCAGTTAATCTCATATCAAATGGGAATATAAAAAAAAAAGAAAGGAAAGAATGCAACTGACATCTCCAACAGCTAACAGAAAATAAATCTTTCACTTTGAATAAGTTGTCTGGTACAGTGAGCTTTTTATTCTGTATCAAATGACTCATCATCATCTTATATTGGTAACTGGTCAGCATCAGTAGGATCACTGTCAATTCCAAGGCCAATATTAGAATAGTATGTCAGTGAACCTGATAGATTTATTTCTAACAGGGGCTTTTAGAATTGACCAAGATGAATTAAAAGTGAAGTATCTTCTTTCTGTGTTCAGCTGGATGACATTTTGCATGTCTTTGTAACGGAGGAGCCATATTTTGATTAATTGAAAAATTACTCATCAGTTCCCTGGTGGATATTGTTTTGTTTTTTGTTTTGTATTGTTTTTAAAAGGTCCAAACTATTTGTCATGTTTTTCAATGTAGTTTATCAGTGAGATTTTTTCATTGTTTCTCATTGTTTTGTATAGTAAACAAAGAATTCATATTATATCAGATGGAGGGCTGAAAAAGACATACAGCTGCTAAACAGATGATAGGGTACTATAGTGTAAGACCTACATTGGTAAAGGATTCTAAAATCATGTACATTATAACCCCAGTATAAATATCTCAATATTCCAGAGAGACAAGGTAATATTCTTATGTTAAGCCAACTTCTGTTGGTGAAAGAGACGTGCTTTTGAGAAGCAGAGCTTTATTCGGGTTAATAGTCCACAGCGTATTTGAACATTATTGTGAAGCATATAGTAAGTAAATAAGGAACCTCATAGAAATTAGATATTTTAAAATGGAATCACTAACTGGGGGGAGGGAGTACTTTTTAGTAAGATTAATTACTTGATATTTGTAAAGCACTTTGAAGATTAAAATGTGCAAATAAATGCTAATTATACTTACTATTATAATTTTTCAGCTGGTCCCAGCAAGAAGGGAACGCAGGGCTTCTTTCTCACCAGAAGGGACCACGGGGCTTCCTTCTCACTGGGACCTGGAGCGCCGGCAATTGCTGGCACCATGCTCCAGCTGATTAGGGAAACCCCGGGGTTTCCCAGACCAGCTGGAGCGCTGGCAATTGCTGGTGCCGTGCTCCAGCTGATTAGGGAACCCCGGGGTTTCCCCAAAGAGCTGGAGCGCCAGCAATTGCGGCATGGCTGCACTCCAGCTTGTGGGAAGCCTCCGAAGGTTTCCCAGAAGCTGGAGTGCAGCCCCAGCTAGAAGGGAGCACAGGGCTCCCTCCTAGCCGGGACCGAGCGGTCCTGGCCAGGGGAGCCCCGGGCTCTCTCTTAGCTGGACCGAGCAGTCCACGGTCCCTTCTGGCGAGAAGGAAGCCCCATGGTCCATTCTTGCCGGGACCTGAGTGGTCCTGGCGAGAAGGGAGCCCCGCGGTCCCTTTTCCCCAGGATCCCCGCTCCAGCTGCTCAGCAGTTGGCAGCTGGAGCGCTGGTCTCCAGCTCTCCCTCCTCATCGGGACCGCAGGGTCCCAGCTAAGAGGGAGGATGGGGCTTACTTCTCCCCAGGTTCTGTGCTCCAGCTGCTCTTCCTAGGGAGAAGGAAGCGAGCCCCGCGGTCCCTTCTTGCTGGGACCTGAGTGGTCCCGGCGAGAAAGGACGCATGCCCTAAGTCAACTAAATCGACTTAGGGCTATCACACATCTACACTGGCTTAAGTCGATTTAAATTGTCAAGTTAAGCTTCAAAGTCGACTTTATATGAGGTGTTATAAAGTCGACTTTGAATTTCCTTAAGTCGACTTAAGCAGCTGCTTAAGTCGACTTAAGGAAACTGTAGTGTAGACGTAGGGTAAATTAAGTCGACTTAAGCTGCTTAAGGCGACTTAATTTTCAAGTGTAGATGCACCCTAGAAGTCTGTAACTGGTAAATAACTAGTCTAAATGCCTGATCCAAAGTCCATTGCTATGAATGGAAAAGGCCATGTAAATACAAAGTAATATAAAAAAATTATTACTATTCATGATATAATATTTGTTTTACTTATATCAAGTAATTAGCATGTGGTTTTTGTAGGTGGACTTTTCATTTATGTTTCAGCTATGTGTTAATGTTAAACTTAGTCACCGTAACATGCAGAGCTCTAGGATGTGATTAGGATTTGAATTTTAAAAAAGATAAATTTTAATGTAGAAAGGATGATTTTTGGTATAAGGCATAATATTGGATTTATAATACACAGTGGACATATCCTGAAACTTGCCCCAAAATTCTTACGGAACAGAAAGAAATAAACCCAACGTTTATTAAACATTTTTGACTCCTGATATTTGTATGAACTGGTTTTTGCATAAGTCGGCTTTGGTATCCCAGAAGGGACTCACCAGATTGAGCAGCCAACTCATTACAATAAGTTTTCAAAGGTGTTTGTTTCAGGTTATTTTGAAGCTGGTGTATTCAGTCTCAAACTAACTATACAACTGTGTCCGATCTAAGTGCAAATAAATCCTGTCATGAAATTTAAAAAATTCAAAATTTTAAATAATACCTAACAAATAGATCTGGTAATAGCTAGGACTTTTTTTACTCATTCATTGATTATCCATAATTGTGTACCTCTCCATTACATCTATATAGCTTTCCTTTCCCTGTAGGAGAGGGACTATATCATTTACATTGTCCCAAGGTCCTCCATGCTAATGGAAGAAGATATAGGATTTGCCCCTAAACATTGCCCACTTCATACTGTACTTATGCAGAGTGGGGTTTTCAAGAACACGTAAGCAGCAGTCAAAAGTAATTATTGAAACACAGGAGCTGATCTCACTGAAGTCAATGAGTTGCATGAATACCATCATTGGAAGCAGAATCAGGCTCATATCTCATCTTTTCTTTGAATTCTTCAGAACTCTTCAAACCATGCAAATATTAATTATAAGTAACATCAAATTATGATTAATATTCAGTTTGAAACTCAAAATAAATCCTCAGAATGGGACTTGAAATCTTGCATATTCATAATAAGAAGTCATTTTAGACAAAGACATCATGTAGCCATTTTTAGGTTGGGCCAATATAATCATTGTTTTCTTTTAACTGAATTTCCAGATGAGACCACAGTTTCTACAAATAAATGGTTGAAACTGAAGAGATAATTTGTTTTTCTTTGTTATCAAACACAGATTCTTTCAAAGCTCTGTTTTTTCCAGGTGAAATGACCCACTTCTATAACTCTGATCTTGGGTTTGCCTTTCCAAGGTGTCACATTTGTGTTCCAGAAACTGATCTTTCTCTTTTGTTGGAAAAGATTTGTACAGCATCTTAGAGGTGAACAAGTCAATAACTCAGGCAAGTGTTCTTATGCAACAGCTGACAAATAGATTTACCACTGACCACAAAGCTGTATCACATGTTCTTCAGTGATTTGAGTCTCAGAAAGTAAAGGTGACAATCTAGGAGAGGTAAAAATTTCTCTTTCCATCTGCATTTTCTATAGCCTTAATGTCTCCACAAGACTAGTAACTTCACTTATAAAAAAATCAATCTTTAATGGATTATTGAATAATGTATAGTCATTTGATCCAACATAAAGCATGACTAAATCATCATCAATCATCACTTTAAAATGTTCTTTTTGTGACTAAATTTAATTATGAAATAATGGATCATGGCTCAGTCATGCTCTCAGTTAGCTGACGTGCATCAGGACTGGAAGATTACTACAAACCGAGATACAAAGAACAGCAGGAGATTTCAACAGTTCTTCTTAGACAAGGTTCATATTTTTTCTATTTAAAACAAATTACTTCCTCCCCCTTTCCCGCATACACAGAAAAAATGCAGAACTTGCCTTAAAAGGCCAGTGGAAATTGACTATTCCCTGTTTATATTTCAGGTTGCCTCTTTGATCTTTTTTGGTACATAGCAGGCTGTGTTTGCCAATGAAATTAGTATTAAAATGGCAATTGTACAAGATTACAGGATTGCCGAATTAATATAAATGATGAATTTGAAACATTTTCATGCATAGTTACTTGGTAATGTCCTTGTTTAACTTGCATATTATGATTAATTAGATACATTTGTCCATAGTCTTCTAAGGAAGTAGAAAAAGCATTGTTGTTTTCTGTAAAGCCTTACATCCACATGTAACTCGTTCTGAGGCATTAAATTGCCTGGTCCTCATATATCAAAAACTTACTGAACAGCTGGCACCTAGAAAACCCATAAATCTTGATATCAGTCACTAAGCCTTCATGTTTAATGCCCAGCTCATTGCACATCACTGAAGGGCTCCTACTTTTTAATGAATATACTGAGTTACCATTTTCAGAATTTCTTTTACCACATACTAGTACAGTGTTTCAGTTCACCATAACAGCCTGATCCCATACCTCTTTAAATCAACAGCTTCCTTTTCACTGAACCATGGGCATTCATGGTAATTGAATCAGGCTCTTAATTAATTTTAAGATTTGTCTACTGTGACCATAAGCACCCCTGTATTCATACACTACACGCTACTGCAGGAATATTGCTACAAAACACAGCTTGTGTGGAATCATTTGAAAATTAAAAACTTACTGGTTATTAATATCATTGTAAAATATACATGTTAACATATGTGAAATTATTAATTCTCTTTATTATATTACTAGAAAGTATTTAAGATCAGACAGCATAGTCTAGGTAAAGGTGATAAATGGGTCTCTCCTGGACAAAGGAATATGGATGTACCTTAATATGTATATTAGCAGAAAACAAAGCCATTGATCGGAACCCACAGAGGTTATGCTGGTCTTGAACTTGAGACAGAAAATTAATATGGCACATACTCACAGAATGATAGAGGAGACTGAATCCCCAGGAGTCATTCCTAACTTGTAAGATAAAAACAATCCTTCTGGGACATAAGGAGCATGGAGAAAGACTCCATCTTTATCTTTCACCTTATGAGATAAAGGAATCAAACATTTTTATCTTTGTGATGGATTCTGGGCAAGCTGGCCAGTAAAAGCAGAAAGGAGACTGGGGGTAAAAGAAACCACCTTGAACAAAAACTGTATCTTGCTAAATTGCTTTATTTGTTTGTATTCATTTCTACCTTTATCCTTGCTACTTGGCATCATTTAATCTACCTGCTTTTGCTAAAAAAAAAACCTTTTATTTTTTGCTATGGAAAAACTCAGTGCTGTGCTTGAAGGGAAGGATGAATTTATGTGAGTTAACTTAACAAGCTGTGATGCACAGGCTCTTGAATAGAGCAGTGAATGTAATATCTTTCTGTGAATGAACAGTGATAAGAACTACACATTGCAGAGAAACATTTGAGGAGCTTGAGAGCTGGAGTTGTCTTATTGTTACTCTGAGGCAAAGGAAAGCCTCAAGGACTTGCTGATGAGGCAGACAGTCTGATGTGGCAGGGAGCTGGTCCAGTTTAATCTCCAACAAAGCTCACTCTTGCTGAGGCAAAGAAGTAACGCTGTTTCACAGCTCTGGGCATCCCCAGTAGCATGTTACACTGACTGACCCACGCACCCAACAAGTTATCTAACATTTTAGAGAGATTATGTCTGACTCCACTTCAGGATCATTCTATGTCTAATGCCAGTTGCATGTCAATAGCCATGTAGATCAGAATTCAGCTAGGACCATAAGTGTTTTTGTCTAGTGTGTGATTCTCAAGAGCTGAAAAGGTGTAGTCTTGGAAGTGGAGTCTGGGAATAACATTCTAAGTCTTCCAATGCAGTCCTGGAATAGCAGTCTTGGAAGCGCAGTCTTGGAATAACTGTGGGTGCGTCTACACTTACAAGTTAGGTCGACTTAAGGAGGCTTAAGTCGACCTTACTTACTCCCTGTCCACACTAGGCTTTTATTAAGTCGACTTAAGCTGTTCTTTAAGTCGACTTAAGGAAAGCTTAAGTCAATTTAATAACACCTAGTTTTAGGTCAATTTAAGGCTTAAGTCAACTTCTTAAATCACCTTAAGCCAGTGTGGACGTCCTAACTTGACTTATTCCATAAGTCAACCTAGGGCGGGGGGGAGGGGGACAAGGGAGCCCCACATGGCTCCCTTGTCCCTGGAGGAGCCCCAGCTCCCTCCTCCCTGGGACCCGCGGCTTCTCCCTTCACCCCAGAGAAGCCTCCTCTCCTGTCTGTCAGCACCTCACTCTCCCTCGACCTACCCAGTTGACTTAGAGAGTTTAGTGTAGACTCTCTAAGTAGACTTAATAAGGTCGACTTAAATTCGACTTAATAAGGTCAACTTAAATTCGACTTAATAAAGTCAACTTAATAAAGATGATTTAACTTTGAGTGTAGACATAGCCTGTGTCTATCCAGCTACATTCATATTTTCATCTGGTTTGATAATATCAGAAGATATCATAAAACTCCCAACTTTCCACATCTCTGAACACTTAACTTTGGCAGCCAATGAGGATCAGTGTTTAGGCAATTTGGTGGGATTTCAGGCATTTTATTTCTCCTGTGGCAATGAAGAGCAAAGTGTTGAGATCCTTGTCTTTCTATCTTTGTTCTCACAATGTCAGGCACAAGAGTAAATTTCCAAACATGCCTCAGTCCCATTTTAAAAGTGCCTTAGTGCTTGTGTACACAGTGCAGCAAGGTACACCACAGAGATCTGACTGGCAAAGCTCTCTAATATGCTGTGCTCTAACTTTCCCATTTAGAGCTTGCAAGTGTGCTCTAGTTTGCATGAACATTGTTGCAGACAGGACTACAATGGTGTGCACTAGCTCCCTTTTAGGGCATTCTGGCAGGATTTACATAAAACAATTAGCGGGCAGTATGATAGAGCCCAACTCAATGTGCTTTGCTACAGAATGTAGATAAGCCCTAACTCACTTGGTAACTTAAGGGTGAAATCCTGGCCCTAATACTGTGAATGGGATTTTTGCCATTGATTTCAATAGCACAAAGATTGCATTCTAAGGGACTGTTGTTACTGGAAGTGAAGATGTGATTGTAGCACAGGAGGCACACCCAAATTAGCTTTAATCTAGGTAGAATTGGCAGCAAGCATAGCAAAGATGTGTCTTCTGCATTGCCTAGCAAATATCTGAGCATGTACTTGGAGTCTCCAGCAATCTTATATTTAGATGAGGAGCCTGAGTTCATGCCTCTGCTGCCATCTCTTCACTTCCAGTGTTACCTGAGCTAGCTGCCTTACACCTAGCATGGGCCTCTGTCTGTGTTACAAATACACCATTTTGCAGTGAAAACATACACATATTGTCACTGAAAGTCAGTGGATATTAAGCTACTGAAACACTTAGAAGTTTTTGCACGTTATCTCTGGTTTTTTTTGTTTTTCATTTCTTCTGAAAATGTTGACAATAATGAGAATGTCTTGTGGGCAGATTTTAGTCTGGTATTTAGACTTTATAAACCATCTCTCAGGCCTTCCCTGAGGAGATCACAAAAAGAACACTTATCCATGCCAATTGAGGCATGTAGCTTCTCCCTCAAATACGTTTCATTTGTCATCCCTGGTGCTTTTTTTCTTGGAGTGGCCTCTCCCATTTCTTGCATGGGTTGAGGCTGTTGTGATAACCGGGCCTACAAATTTACCTTAATCGTGAGTTCCACTGGACTAAGTAAGTGGAAGTTCAGAAAGTGTCACAGTAACATGTAACAATAAATGTTGATGGGAAAATATATGAAAGGGACATAGGAAGAATGAATTAGATCTATTTACATAACCTGGATTATGAGACATTGTCACGCCCCCAACTTGTTCTTTTCCTTTCCCATATTTTTCTTCCCTTTCTTTTCCCTTCTTTGTTTTCCCCTTCTGTCTAATCAGAGTGTGGTTTACCTGGTCAAGCTTGCATTTTGCAACACTGCTGTCAGCCTGTGACCAGAAAGACAGATAAAAGCAATGACCTAAATGGTCCAGTGCTGATACATATTGATCATGTCTCATAGTGGTGATCAGCAGTGCCATGTCTGTATTTCTCCAGCAGTGAGGCTGAAAGTGAGAGTGAACCCTAGACAGAGAACCTGCCTTTTCTATTTTTTCTGTTCCTATCTTTCCTTGTCTGTGTTTTTGTCTTGTTTTCCAAGAAACTGGATTCCACTTCAACAACAGCAACAGCCCATTTCAATTAACTTCTCTTTTCCCCAAAAAGGACAAAGACAAAAAGGCTGTTAAATAAGGGTTTGTTTCCCCCCTAAAACTTTCTACAGCAAAGGAAAAGAGCACAAGGGATGTTGTTAAAATGAAAGTCTTACCTAATAGTTTACATTTTCAATACTTCACCTGTTTTTCTGTCTTTTTCCATTTCTTTCATAAAAGATTAAACAGATGTTTAATCAAGTGTTTGCCATGATACTAAGCAAGCTGAGGTCTCTGAATAGCAAACCCAGAAAACCCTGAAGCAAAGAAACTATTTTAAAGTAAACTATATATGCAGTTTGTGATTAATGATAAACTATTCCTGATAAAAGCTATTGTGACATGCAATGCTTAGGAAATTTTGAAACAGACATAAGATGAATGGAATGATTCTGCAAGTCTGACTGGCTAAGTTACTCGGTCTCTGGAAATCTTCTTATGTGCAAAATCAAACCTCATCACTGAGTATTTTAAAAAAGGAAATTTACAATCTGGTTCTATTCAAACCATGAATAGTCTCCCCTGCCCATTTTCAGTGCTGAGACACTGAATTTCCCCTCACATAAATCTTTCTACCTCTGTAAAGAAAACCAATCCAGTGTGTCTCTACAAAGATCCTTCAGTTCCAACCCAACACTAATCCCCATCCAGAAACAAAGGCATGTCTTATTGCAGAGTGGAGAGGCCTCATAGTCCATTTCTAATACTACCAGTAAACCCCCGATTCTCTAAAGAATCGCAAATTGAAAATTGGTAATCCCCGCTGGGTGGGAGGGGGGGCGGGCCAGCCGTGCGCTCCCTGCCCCCATTACCTGTCCCCCACTCCCTCCACAGCTCCCCCATCACCGGTCCCCCACTCCCTCATCAGCGCCCCCATCACTGGCCCCCCACCCCTCCTCAGCACCCCCCAGCTCCCCACTCCCTCAGAGCCCCCATCACCTGCCCCCCACATCCTCCTCCTGGCCTATGGGCCCATCCCACACTCCCACTCCCCCCACCAGCAGCAGCAGCAGCAGCAGCACACATCAGGGTCGGGGAGTCTGTGGGCCCATGCTCCACTCTCCCCTCCATGGGCATTGTTGGTGCCAGGCACAGGGGGCACAAGCCCTGAATCCCAGTGCCCTGAGTCCCCTGGGCAGCGCAGGCTCACATAGTCTGCGACTGCCCTGAGCTGCCTCCACATCCAGCTCGACCCTGGCCGGGAATCCGAGGCCAGGCAGCTGCAGCAGCAGGAGCCTGATCTGACCCTGCCCCAGGGTCGGGGCTGGTTGTGAGGGGAGTTCAGGGCAATTTGAATAATTATATTGGCCCAGATCCTCATGTGTATTTATGCACCAAACTCCTGGAATTAGGTCTCTAAACATATTAGAGAACCTTTACCATTCTGCCTACTTGAAATTTCCCCTTTGGTATCAGTAAACTTAAGTATTCATGACCCTTCCCTTCCTGCCCATATCTCCTACAAAATATAGTGTTTTGCTGCTCAATTCCACACTAGAAGTAGCAGTATTTCAGCTGTCAGTGATAGTCTCAAGAGTGTAGTAGGAGTCTTCAAGATGAACAGTGCTATAATGAATGTAGATAGTTATTTATCTTTACTGACTTGTGACTTTAAAAAAAATGGTATAAACACCAGATATCATACACTTGAATTTACTTGGAAAACGAGACTAGATATTAATTACACTTTGTTAGAGTTAAATGTGTGTCTGATTATAGAAAGTGCCTGGATACTGCCAGGATTTAACGTTTTCATTTTTCATCTCTGAGGGAACAACAAGAGATTATTTTTTTTCCATTGTTCAACTGGTTAGATCCCAGATTTCCATCTGCTCGTATTGACACCTATCCAGGGGCTCGATGTGAGCTATTTAATCATTTCTTTCAGAAGAAACACTGAGTTCATTAGAAATCAGTGGCCCCATGGACCAGACCCAGATGTTAAAGTGCTGTCATTGTTGTGTTGACAAAAATTATTATAAAAGTTCTCTTACTGTTGCTCTATTTAAGCTTGCTGAACTGCTTCAACCAGTGCCATCAACCACTTCTTTGGATGCTGACTTCTACATGGGATTACAAAAGAATGACCATCTGTGATAGTCTTTGTGTTGATCTTTAATTCCTGGTAAAGTTCCAACAGCTTTGAAAAATGGCAATTATTATATCTCTGTAGAAATAAAGTATTTCTAGCCTGATAATCCTATTTGTTTTCTTCCAGTTTCTAACCTGCTGTTCACAGCGAAAGCTTTTTGATAAAGTGATGGCTTAATAGTTCTTCGGCAGTATGGGGCAAAATAAGGTACTGTATGTGACGTGTCTCAGTTAAGCTATGAGTATCGAGGCTATTGGGATTATGTTTTGTAGAAGCTTTCTTCCTAAAATGGCAGGATGTCATTCACCTGTGCAGAGGGGCACTACAAAGTCTATAGGTACCACTTCAGTTCCACTAACTCATCAGAAATGGGACGAAAGCAGTTCATAAGCTTTTTGCCATCCCTGTGTTTAGGAATGAATTAAATATATAGCTGGCAATACCTTCAAAGATACAGAGATATTTTAAAATGAATTTAGACTAGAATCCTGAATAGCGCAGATTAGCAACCTGAAGGCCAAAGTTTATTCAGTTTTAGCTCTCTCTGCTGAGGATTGTTTCATTAATTTAGGTTAAATACATAGGCTCAAAAGGTGTTAACTCTGCCACATTAAACAGTGGTGAACAAGGTTTGATGTCTGTTATACAGAGACTCCAGCTTACTTTGTTCCTTGGGAAACACATGCTTAAAAATCATTTTAATCTTTAAAGATACAGAAAATAAGAAAAACAGGTAAAGTATTTGAAATGTAAAATATTAAATAAGGCTTCTATTTTAACAACATCCTTTGTTCTCTTTCCCTTTAGCTGGACAGAGTTAAGAAGGAAAATCCCCTTTGTTTGGCAGTCTCCTGGATGGGATCAAAGATGGTAATAACTGCCCTTTGGGGGAAAAGAAAAGAAGTTAGCTGCAGCTATTGCTTTTTACAATTAAGCTTACAAGTGGGGTAAATTTTGAGGCCCAGTTAGCATAACAAGGTCCATGAGAATGCCACTTGGAAACTAACATAATGATAATTATTGTGAAATAGTCATTAGTTCACTTTTGATGGAAAAGGCCAAACTTCTTTAACATAGGCCAGAACAGCCTACAGGCAGTACTGTAGTAAAATGAAGAATGGTTTAGGGGCTGCAATGCTAACTTGGGGCTTGAAAGATCTGTTCTACCACATGCTTCCTAAGTGTAAACCACTTAGTCTCTCTCTGTGCCTCAGTTCTCCACTTGCAGAATGAGACTAATAATACTTCCCTACCTCACAGGTATGTTGTGAGAACAAATATATCAAAGGTTGTGAGGCAGATAAATAATTATTGGATCCATATCTTAAGAGTATGTCTAAGTCGCAATTAAAAACCTGCAGCTGACTTGGGCTAAGGGGCTATGTAATTGCATTGTAGATGTTTGGGCTCCCAAGCCCATGTCCCCATTGGAATTAAACAGCAGCTGCATCTGAGTCAGCCAACACAGGCCCTTGGTGGGTGTCTAATTGCACTGTAGACATAGTCTTCAGTAGATAATGACCTTAGAACACCACTAAACTGAGCTAGATTTGAGGATTTCCCAGTACAAATCCCATGAGTAATCCAGATCCTGAATTTAATTACATATTGAAATAATATAATAATTGTAATATTTGCAAAGGTCATTAAAAGAAACACATTTTTCTATCTCAGAGTGAGGTGTAGGCGCTGGTTCATGTTCTGAGCATGTGGAAAGTTGATTCTTGTTATTTCCTTCCTTCTTGGATCATTTGATACACTGGTGTATAAAACTAAAATTGTTCAAAACTATTTCCTGATCTTATTTTGCTAAATGATCAGAGTGCCTCTGACTGAATGTCTGGTCATGTCTATCAAGGACATTTCACTGCCATTTAATTGCCTGTTTCAAAGTGTATATAAGAGTGGGACTATCTGTACCATATATTGTTAATTCATTGTTTCTTTCTTTATGAACAAAGGGAAGCTTCTACACTTCAACCCTCTGGCTTCCTGAAAGAGTCTAGTTGCTTATAGCTTTACTGCATTTCCTGGATATGTGACTTGGCTCTAGAACTACTGTATATCATTCCTCCTGATACTTGTGGGGTTGAGTCACCAAGCAAAGTTCAAAATGTATTTATTCTAAGTGGCTTAATCCAGCTAATCAGAGATCATTTATAAAGGGCATTTAGTGCACCTTACCCCTGGTCTATACTTAAAAAGTTTTACTGGTGTAGCTATGTGGGGTGATTTTTTCTGTCAAAATATTTATGCCAGGAAAACCTCAAATATAGATGCAGTTATATTGCTATATTTTATAATCAGTATGTCTTATTTTGCTTTCTGACTCAAAATGCATCATATTGGTATAAGCACTTTAATAATTGCATCAGTGCTAGAGGGATTTTGCATTTTAGCTTTTCGGGCATAAAGTAGTGTGACAGGATGCTGAGCAAGAACTGCTATGTCAGCCCCCTGTCAAGCCAGCTCCCATGTAGGGAGGTAAATTGGAGCTGGCTGGAGAAAACTTGCACCTGATTGGAGAACCAGAGACATCTGTCAGCCCAATGAGCCTGGGGCTGCATAAAGGACTGAGAGGAAGGAAGCTGGGAGGGAGGGAGTCTGGAACTGGAAGTAGAGTGGTAGTGTTTCCTAGCTGGGTGCAGTTGCTAGAAGGAAACTGTCTATGGTGAAAAGGTGATGGGAGCACAATCTGTAAATGAAAAATAATATAAAAAGCCAAGTTTTTTAAAACAGATGACCTTAAAACAATGCACTAAAAGGGATGAAATAAGTACAGAAGTGATTCAGATTGGTCAGACTTCTTGTACGCAGACTTCTTGTACGAGGCATTTCAACACCTACCGTGAATGTATTTGTTTGCAAAAGATTGGGTAGCCAGCTGACCTTTTGCAAACAAATGCACTCACAGTGCTTAAAATGCCTTGTACAAGAAATCTGACCAAGCTGAATTACTTCTGTACTTGTTTTGTCCCTTTCAGTGCATTGGTTTTAAGGTCATCTGTTTTTTAAAAAAAACTTGTTTTTTTATATTATTTTTCAGTTCAAGACTAAAATATCAAATCAAAACCTACAATCAGAAGCTTTTCAGCCTCAGCTGAGATTCAAACCGGTGATTGGTGGGCTTCTAGACACTTACCCTAACCCAAAGCATCTGACGAAGTGGGATTTTCTCCCACGAAAGCTTATGCGATAAATAAATCTGTTAGTCTTTAAAAGTGCCACAGGACTCTGTTGTCCCGGTATCACAGGGTTTGCGCTGAGTACAGCTTGCCATTAAAACCTATAAACATTATGCCATCTGCTGGAGAAAGGTGGGAAAGCACAGGGACTATCAACAGACAGACAGATGAACAGGCAGACAACAAAGCGAAGTTAATATAAAGGTTGTCTAATAAAACTGCATCAGTCATTACTGAACCCAAGGGTCTCTAACTGACTTTGTGAATGCAGCAGAAGTGAAAGCAGGGTAGACTCGGTGATATCCTGTTATAAGCAGCAAAACTTTCAGATGGAGATACTGCCTAAGTGCAATGTAAAAGAACAGTGCAGTCATGAATGCTTTAAAGCAAAGCCTGTTGAGGCTAAATATAATAGATAGCTGGTAGCGGAGGAGTGTTAGATGTTCCTCTTTCATGCCATCGATGTTGACTGTAGCTAGCACAAGATTATACATTTCCCTAGTAAAGAAAGAATTGTGGTGGTGGTGGTATTATGTTTTAAGTGATAGTTCTTTTGCAGTAGGAATTATAACTTCATGTTCCAGGTGAGTGGCAGCAGGATTTTCTCACTTGAGAAAAAATATCATATCATCTAGAAGACTGGCAGGAGAATGCCTCACACTGCTCCTTTCCTATCCAGCAGTTAGCGTGCACATTAAATTCATTTTAACATAAATGAGATATTACATGCAGAAATCAGACTAGTAAAGAGTTGGAGTCCTGCAGAGTATGCTACAAAACCCATCTATTCCCCCAAGCTTATTTGGAGGGTGGAGGGATGATTAAGATTTGGGATGGTGAAGCAGTTTGTTGTGCTGGATGGGGAAGTCTTTTTAATCTACTCAATAATACTTATTATAATGATTGGACAGTACTAGGAACTATGCATGGATTTTTAAAAACATTAAATAAAATGATAAAGTATTACATCTCTGCCTTTTCTAGGGGAAATGTCTGGAGAGATGAAGTGGTGGTTGTGACATGAGAATAGGGGATGAGAAGAGTTAAAATCTGATAATAGGGGATGGAGATTTGTTTGGAAGACTATAACAAGAGCATCTGAGAAGGAATAATCCATTTGATCTGAGCTCCACTGACTGTGCCAGAGCAACAGCATGCAAATTACCACTCCAGCCAACATGACAAATGTGCTGCTCATCTTAGATGCCTTTCAATGTAATGAATGGAAATTAAAGTGAAAGGGTGAAGTCAGGCCATGATGGTTAGAAATGACATTCTAGATATGTTTATATTAGTGAAAGGAAGCAGAATGTATGCAAGGTGAGAGCAAATAACGCTCTGCATTCCGTCATTAAAATGGACTTTGCAGATGATTTCTTCTTGGCCTCTGAGACTTTTTTTTTCCACCAAACAGTTTGCAAGGCCAGAAAATAAAGAAATAGTCAGTGTTGAAATACTTTTGCAGTAAATACTATGTGGAAAACAGCAATACTTATACCTTTTTTGGTGTTTGTGACACAGTTTCCTTACCCCACTCTAGAGACAAAGGAATTGAGCCTACAATGTGGGTGGAGGAAGTTCTGTCCCTTTTACCATACTGGGAAGGCTCCACTTGCTGCTTCCCTCTAAAAGCCAACAGTTCAGCTCATTCAGGGCTGACCGTCAAAGAGGAAAGATGCTTTGCAGAGGATCCAAGCAGGGATCTGCTACAGCCTCCAGCTGAGGGAACTGGAGATCCAAACAGAGATCGGCTGCCCATGACCAATTACCCAGTCAGATGTCCAGAGAGCTACTGACCATTGGGGAACCCAAAGTCCCCAATGATATCTGGGCTGCTGCATCATGATTCATGGTAGGAGGTAGTCCAGAGAGACAGTGTGAGTGATATCTCCTACTTGAGACTGGTCATTGTGGTAGGATCCCCCCTGACCATGGTTGTGATCTTCCCTGTCACAGACATCATCATGATATATAGCACCCTCATGTATACCTTTACGGTATGATTCTGTATCATTCGTGTTTATGGAGTGAAAAGAATGTCATGTAATTTTTGAATGCTCTTGGCATACTGAACATTATTGTTACAGTAATATGTTTGTTACAATGTCATGTGTATGTTTATGAGGCTTCACTCTGTAATATTCTCAACTGTGTTTCATTCTCAACTATGTTTCTCATAGCTTGAGACAGATCTGGGCAAAACTCTACAGAACTGAAGGTCAGTTGGCGCCTCAGTAGGACTTGTATAGTGTAACCTTTGGGTGGGCTAAAATTAATTTAATAGCCCTTATCCAGTTCCTTAAAAAAATAATAAAATAAACCACAACTCCTATAGGGAAGCAGATGAAGATCCAGGATTCAGTCTGTAAGGAATTCATAGACTCATAGGGCTGGAAGGGACCTCATGAGGTCATCTAGTCCAACCCCCCACTAAAAGCAGGACAACTCCCACTAAATCACCCCAGCCAGGGTTTTGTCTAACCAAACCGTAAATATCTCCAAAGACGGAGATGCCACCACCTCCCTAGGTAACCCATTCCAGTGCTTCACCACTCTCCTAGTGGGAAAGTTTTTCCTAATATCCAACCTCGACTTCCCCAGATGTAATTTGAAACCGTTGCTCCTTGTTCTGTCCTCTGTTACCACTGAGAACAGCCTAGCTCCCTCCTCTTTGGAGCACCCCTTCAAGTAGTTGAAGGTTGCTATCAAATCGCCCCTCAGTCTTCTCTTCTGCAAACTAAATAAGCCTACTTCCTTCAGTCTCTCCTTGTAAGTCATGTGCCCCAGCCCCCTAATCATTTTTGTTGCCCTCTGCTGGACTCTTTCTAATTTGTCCACATCCTTTCTGTAGTGGGGAGCCGAAAACTGGACACAGTATTCCAGATGCAGCCTCACCAGTGCCGACTAGAGGGGAATTATCACGTCCCTTGATCTGCTGGCAACGCTCCTACTGATGCAGCCCAATATACCATTGGCCTTTTTGGCAACAAGGGCACACTGTTGGCTCATATCCAGCTTCCCATCCACCATAACCCGCAGGTCCTTTTCTACAGTGCTGCTACATAGCCAATTGGTCCCCAGCCTGTAGCAGTACATGGGATTTTTCCATCTTAAGGGCAGGACTTTGCATTTGTCCCTGTTGAATCTCATGAGGTTTCTTTTGGCCCAGTTTTCCAATTTGTCTACGTCTCCCTGGATCCTGTCCCTGCCCTCCACCATGTCTACTATTCCCTCCAGCGTGGTGTCATTCGCGAACTTATTAAGCACGCAATCTATCCCACCATTGAGATCATTAATGAAGATGTTGAACAGAACTAGCCCCAGAACGAACCCCTGGGGCACTCCACTCGTTACTGGTTGCCAACTAGACAACGAGCCATTGATTGTTACCTGCTGAGCCCGGTGATCTAGCCGGTTTTCTATCGACCTTACAGCCCACTCATCCAACCCATACTTCCTTAACTTGCTGACGAGAATGCTGTGGGAAACCGTATCAAAAGACTTGCTAAAGTTGAGGTATACCACGTCAACGGCTCTTCCCGCATCCACAAATCCAGTCATCTCATCATAGAAGGAAATCACGTTGGTCAGGCACGATTTGCCCTTGGTGAATCCATGTTGACTGTTCCTAATCACTCTATTTTCCTCCAAGTGTTCCAGGATGGATTCTTTGAGGACCTGCTCCATGGTTTTTCCAGGGATTGAGGTGAAGCTGACCGGTCTGTAGTTCCCTAGATCCTCCTTTTTCCCTTTCTTAAAGATAGGTACTATATTTGCCTTTTTCCAATCCTCTGGGACCTCCCCCGTTTGCCACGAGTTCTCAAAGATAATGGCCAGCGGCTCTGCAATCACTTCCACCAACTCCCTTAGCACTGTCAGATGCAGTTCATCCTGCCCCATAAACTTGTGCATATCCAACTTCTTTAAGTAGTCCCTAACCTGACCTTCCATCACCAAGGGTCACTCTTCTTTTCTCCATTCTGCGTTCAAATTCAAAGCAAAGATTTTTTAGTTACCGTTCCCAAATTAAAATACTAAGAAGAACAACCATAACAAACTGTATTAACTACTAACTTGATATATCTTATGATGAAAGAAACAATTACAATATGATGTAGCTATTTGGTAAATCCACATTCATCACTTCACAGTTTTCTTTTCCACAACACATAAACAGGAAAACAATTAAATAGAACAGTCTTCACAGGAACACTGTGATGCAGCTTAAGGGTTCCCAAAGTTTAGGTTCCAAAGGGATAGCTGTGTTAGTCTATTGCAGAGAAATGAACGAAGTCCTGTGGCACTTTTAAAGACTTAGGCCTTGTACACACTACAAAGTTATTGCGCGATAAAGCCCTTTAATGCGCAATAACAAACAGAGCGTACACACACAACTTACAGTTATTCCGCGTTAAGTCCCTTCTTTTTGCGCAAAATGTAAACCACCTAAACGAGCGTGGTTGCTGCTAACGCGGAATAGTTGTTGCGCGATGGCCAGTGTGTGTACGCTTATCGCGCAATGTGAATATAACGGAAATGGCCCACAATTCAAATTCCATCCCTTCTGCACTTCCGCCTGTACTCTATCGTCGTGACGTCATTTTTCCCGACCTCCTCTTCTGTCCCGCGAATTTTTGAATTCACCACTCTCCCTTCTGCCTCGCTGTTCGGTGCTGCTGCCTCTGTGTGCTTCGCTCGCAATGTCGTCGCGCCGCAGCAAACGAGCTCCAGCCTGGACAGCAGCAGAGGTGATGGACTTGATCGGCATCTGGGGAGAGTCCGCCGTGCAGTCACAGTTACGTGGCAGCCGGAGGAATTTTGACATTTTCGGTCAAATATCCAAAGCCATGACCGAAAAGGGGTACGAGCGAGACACCCTGCAGTGCCGGGCAAAGGTGAAGGAGCTGCGGATAACATTTCACAGAGCCAGAGAGGCTAACCGGCGCTCTGGCTCCGCGCCAGCAACGTGCAAGTACTATAAGGAGCTGGAGGCGATCCTGGGCGGCGATCCCACAACCACCCCGAACTGCACGGTAGACACCTCGGAGACTGCACCCCAAACAGAGAAGGCAGCAGAAGGCGACGAGGCAATTGTGGACGAGGAATCAGAAGAAGAAGACTACGAGGACGGAGAGAACGGAGCCACTGACCCGGGGAGCCAGGAGTTATTTTCCACCCAGCCAGAAACAAGCTCCACTGATTCCTTCTCCACGCCTACCCAGGAATCATCAGAAGGCAGCTCTGGTAAGTCCCGTTCGCAATGTCCTCTATTCTAGGTGCTACAGCTCAGCGTAGACATGGTTTTTTTGCAAGGGGTTTTTGTTTTCGGTGTCCTCAGTTCTGTTCCTTACAGAACTGTAAAGGTGTTACTAGCATTACTTAAAAAGGTCATCGATGTATGCCTCGATTTCCAAGTAGTCGTTCCCTTTCAACTCACTGAACGCGTCATCCAAATATTTCCAGAGTCTTCTCTTGAGATTACATGGTAGAGCATTCCTTTGCACTCCACCATTCAGGGACACTCTTCCTTTCAGACTCGCAAGCACTCCTGCGGGCAACATTGCTGCGCACAGTCCTGCAGCGTAAGGTCCCGGCTTGAAGTCGGCAACATGAAGGAGATGCATTCTCGCTTGCAGAGGCACTCTAAGCAGTGTGAGATCTGCCTCTATTTCAGCCATCTCGGGCACGGGATCAGAACTTGGTGTGGCAATAGTCAACTCTCCGTTGTACTAGCTCTGCAACCCGTACCAAGCTTTGGGAAATCTGTTACCGCCCCCCCATAGGTCCCCTCTTGTGTATTGAAGGAATGTGTGGGGAGAACAACATCATTTGCTCCTGACCGTGGCGAGAACAATAGCGGCATTCTACATTTTTCATATCTGAACAGGAATGACCTTCGGTGGACAGTCTACAGCTGCAGCTGAGCGTCTGAGGAGGATAAGGCGGAAGCCTCGCAGGAGCAAGGAAGACGTCTTCCAGGAGCTCATGCAGTTCCATGAGGCTTCTGCGAGGGAGACAAGGCAATGGAGGAGGCAGTGCAGGCAGGACAGGAGACAGAGCAGTGCGAGGAGAGAGCAGCAGAAGGATGCCCTGATAGGCATCATGCAGGAGCAGACCAACCTCCTCAAGACCATGGTCGGTCTGCTACAGGCTCGCACCCCCCATCATCAGCCTCATATGCCTTTCAGTGCATCCACGCCACATTCCCCCCCCAGACAGTTTTTGGACCACCATGGACATCCATGGTGTAACCCTAACAGAACCCCTCCCCCAACATATGTAGTTGAGTCCCGCACCTACACCCACCTTTAGTCCCTACTCCCCTCAAACCCGAGTTTTGATCAATGTTACTTAAATAAAGTTGAATCCTTGTTAAACTTAATCAGACTTTCTTTATTTGTTTCATTAATTTAACATTAACGGTTTTTGATTCAATGAATGTTTACAGGGGAAAAACACAAAATTTCTAAAGCTTAATTTTTAACAGTTGAAACATATAGGAAATGGTTAGTAACTATATTCAAAGGTACAATTTTAACCAACAGTACTAAAATGGGTTTTTAACGCATCCCTTATGCGAACTGCCCTTAGCTGCGCCCCCCGGATACCCCTCGTGTCTGGTTGCTGGTAGGCATTTTCCAGACGTTGTGCCTCAGTGGTCCAAGAGTTCCTGAATCTCTCCCCCCGGCTTTCACATATATTGTGAAGAACACAGCAAGCCGAAATAACTAATGGGATCCTGTCCTCGTGGAGATCTAGCCTGCCATACAGCGCTCTCCAGCGCGCTTTTAAACGGCCAAAGGCACACTCCACAACCATTCTGCATCTACTTAACCGGTAATTGAAACGCTCCTTGTCAGGATCCAACTTCCCGGTGTACGGCTTCATGAGCCATGGCATCAGTGGGTAGGCGGGGTCCCCAAGTATCACCACTGGCATCTCTACACCGCCCACAATTATTTTCTCGTCTGGAAAAAATGTGCCAGCATCTAGCCTTCTGAATAGTCCAGAGTTTCTAAAGATGCGTGCATCGTGCACCTTTCCAGACCAGCCAGCATTAATGTCCATAAAGCGACCACGGTGGTCCACCAGTGCCTGTAGAACCATCGAAAAGTATCCTTTCCTGTTGATGTATTCAGAGGCAAGGTGGTCGGGAGCGAGAATAGGGATGTGAGTCCCATCTATTGCACCCCCACAGTTCGGGAAGCCCAACTCATTAAATCCTGCGATGATCTCCCTCACGTTTCCCGGGGTCACCATCCTCCTGAGCAGAATACGGTTGATGGCTCTGCATACTTGTGACAGTGCCACTCCAACGGTCGAGCGTCCAACCCCAAACTGGTTTGCGACCGAGCGGTAGCAGTCTGGAGTCGCCAGTTTCCAAAGTGCGATAGCCACACGCTTCTCCACGGTCATGGCGGGTCTCATCCTCGTGTCCTTGCATCGAAGGGCAGGGGCAAGCTCCTGGCATAGCTCCATAAATGTGGCTTTCCGCATTCTAAAGTTCTGTTGCCACTGATCATCATCCCACAGCTGAAGGACGATTCGTTCCCACCAGTCTGTGCTCGTCTGCCGGGACCAAACACGGCGGTTCAGGCTGTGTTGCTGGTCCGCGAAACTGATCAGAATGTCCGTTTGGTTTTCAATGCTGTCATCATCCGAGACCGAGTCATCCGTGTCATGCTCCGAATCATAGCCAAAGGCAAACCGCAACAGAATCTGGGCTGTGTTCACAATGCTGAAGGCAGCATTCAAGATCACAGCTGAATCCATGTCGATTCTGAAAAGGCAGTGCCGAGAAGAAGGTTGCTTCAATTTGAAATTCGCGCTCGTTGCTATTGGCAACCGCTGGGTAGCGTCAGTAGCGGAATGCACCACGGGAGATGATACTGGGGACTCTGGGATACGTACCCACAATCCCCTTCGCTTTCCTGGAGGACTGCGCTCAGAAGGGGGGGGGCTTTGTTCCGTTAGAGCAAGCATAGTGTGTACGCGATCTCGCGCAACAACAGCCACGGGAGAATTAATGCGGAAGAGGATTATTGCGCGTTAAAAATGGTAGTGTGTACATAGCCTAACAGATTTATTTATCACATGAGCTTTCATGAGAGAAAATCCTACTTCGTCAGATGCTTGAAGCTTTGAAGCTGTGATTTGTTATTCATCTGTTTCAGCACAGCTATTAACAAGTCATCAAGGGAGTGAGCAGAGAGATTGAAGTGTTCCCCTATTGGTTTTTTAGTGTTGCAATTTCTGATGTCAGGCTTGTGTCCATTTATTCTTTTGTGCAGAGACTGTCCTGTTTGTCCAATATATAAGGCGGGGGGGAGGGGGCATTTCCGGCACATGATGGCATAAATCCATTGGTGGATGAGCAGGTGAATGAGCCGTCGATGGAGTAGGTGACTTGATTTGGTCCTGTGATGGTGTCTTTTGTGTAGATATGAGGGCAAATTTGGCAGTGTGGTCTGTTCAGGTGTAGTTCATCTGCATCTCAGAGTCTCTGGTCAAGTGCAAAGGGTTTAGTTGAAAGAAGCAGCTATCCTCTTCTTTGGTTGCAGGAATCCTGAGTAAAAATCCACGCAGCATTTTCTTTCTCTTCTGGAACTAGCATGATCTAGTCAGCTTATTGAACATTATAAGATGGCAGGTCCTAGGGTTGCATCTGGGACTAGGACTGTGGCTGGAGTTATACCAGTGCATAATCCCTAGAGTGGCTGGCCGGGATCACTCACTCACTCAACTGAGAGCATCTTGCTTGCTGTAGGCTGCGCATGGGCTGACTCAGAAGAGGGGGCTCACACAGCAGAGCAGAGTAAGATGGGCTCCAAGAGCGAGGTATTGAGATATCTCAGCAATCAACCAGTCTAGATTGCAGAGGGGAACACCACAGTGGCTCTTCCTGACTCCACCACATCCCAGTCAAGGGCTATACACACCCGCACAGTCGGACCACGAAAGGCAGAAGGAGGGTGCCTACCCTCTTGACAATGGTATTTTAAGGGCTTTGTTTCATTATTAACAGAGCACAATTTTCTTTTGACTTTGTGCCTGAAATAACTACATCATCTAACAGAGGTTAAAAGAAGACCCCGTAAATGTCGGTGATTTTCTTAAAGCTACAGAAAATGGCATATCAAATGTATTTATTTTGTGATGTGTTGTTTTTTTTTATGTCTGATTTATACCACTGCCTTATGATAAAGAAAAAAATAACTCTTTCAAAGCAATGGTATCATTTACCTTATGGTTCTCAGACTTTTTAATTTTATTTTTGTTCATTTTTGTCCATCACTGCAACTTTTTATACATACATTGTCTATCATACTGCACAGTCCCATAGCCTGATTCGTATTTGTATTGAAACTCCTTTCCATGGTGTGTCAAGGTAAAGAGGGCTTAAAGAGCCCGTAAATTGCATTGATACCCACTTTAAGCCTCTTGGAAAGGGACTTTAGTGGGAATCAGGATGTATGGCTGTACAAAGTTTATGTGAATCTGTAAAAATTGCAATGACAGCCAAAATGAACAAAAGTGGCATGTAATTTAGAAACAGACCTTAATAATCACATCGATCTGCTGAAAGAGGTGTGAAACTAAGGTTGTTGATGTGATGTGTCCACACTGGCAGGTGCTAGATTGATAGAGGAATGTTGTGGGGGCTTGGAGCTATGTTCCCTCTAAGCCGCAGGTGGGCAGCGGCCCAGGGCTGCCGCACACCCACGCACCTCGCACAGCCCGATCCCCGCCGCGTCCCTTACCTTCTCCCCAGCCCCTGATCCCCCGCCGCAGCTCTCACCAGCCCCCAATCCCCCACACCAGAGGTGGTGTCTTTGTTTAAAGTCAAACACATCCTACAAACTCAGCAGCTTCTGACCTCAAGATACATAAACATTCCTTGAGTACGAGTGTGTAGGGAAATGGGTTCTGCAAGTCCAGGTAAATTTCCCATGAGGTACTTCATTCCCTATTTATATTATTATTCAAAACTCCATATGAGAACATTCACAAACTTAGGGTAAATATGTAACTGCATACAAATTTTGCTGGTTGGGCCTACTTCTGATAGATCGGATGATAAAGGGCTAGACTGGAATGTCTATAACTGGAACTGGCCTTGGCAGCATTTTAACTTACGATTTGGACATTTTCCCCCAAGGCATAAACTTCTTTCAGCTACATTATCAAGTATAAATAGTCATCTTCCAGTCTTCCACCCATGAATAGCCTGGCCTTTTATCTTCCCAAAACTTTTATTTTAGTGCCAGTTTATTAGCGAAACAAAAATACATGCAAAACATTTATCTCATGCATAAAAAGCATGGATGTAATTTTTGTCAGCACATATAACTCATATATGAGCTTATGAACTCAAAATATTGGTTCACCAACTATTCTTTTTGTCACAAAAGGTTCATATTTAAATCCATATTAAAGCAATTTTTTCATATTAGTTCCCCCTTTAAGCCTGTCCTGCCTAAAATGATCCCTATCATATCCACTTTAATGACTGTGCAACGGTCATGCTGCCTCATAAAATACTTACTAATCCTTCTGTATCAAGTAATCCACAGTGCACGGCTGCTGGACCCTTTCAAAGGTTTCCTACTTACTAATCTGGTACTGTTGTTATGCTGCAGTTCAGAACTGATGAATCACTCTCTACCAGTTATAACGGGGGGAAATAAATTTAGTTTTCCCTTTGTTTCCAGATTCTATCTAACATAAAAGATTGAAACCACTGTAACTGACTCTGCTCTGATGTCTGTTTCTCATTTTTACATCAGACAACTATTTGTTCTGTATACCAAGCAATTTAGAACATCAAAATGTCAAAACCTTATTACATTTTGCAAGAAACTTGTGCAACAGAGAGATGCCTGACCTTTTTAATTGGTTACAAAGCGCTATATTTCAGTTTCTAAGAAAGAAATCATCATTGCTTTTACTTAACTTATTCTCTGAACCATATTGTTTGACTAAACTTCCGTCACAAGGCTTTTTTTTCAAACTAAACAATGTCCACTATCTTTACTGTTTTTGAGCTTTCTTATCCCCCAGTCAATTTACAATATCATAAAAATAAGAGGAACATACTGGTTTAGTAGCATTCTATAGCATTATTAATATTTTAGGTTATGTTTAATACAGTCAGATAAACTGATAAATATTAAAGCTAGTCCAAAAATGGGGGGAGTGTGGTAGAAGCCATCACTACAAACAATAACAGCAACCAAACCTTTGAGAGAAATTTCAAAATTTCAAAGTTGTTTTCATTTTGCAGAGCTAAAGCCAGGCTGTTCAAAATTATCTACATTTTTCAGTTATCAGAAATGGGTTTTCAGTAAATGCTTTACTAAATAATACAGTTTTCAATAAATAAAAATATAGTTATTTTTATAACTGTTTTGCTAATGTTAAAATGTTGATCAAAAGTCATTCTAATTTTTTGTTTTAGATTTTTTTCCTCTTTACTAAAAGTAAAACCAAATATTTTTTCAGACTAAATGTTTCCCCAACTCTTCAACTGATGTCACTACCTCACATATGACAGGAGTCAAGAAGATGGGAGAGAAACAAAGATTTTGTTTTCATTGTCCTTTCATTGTTGACTTAAAGTGCCATGGCCTGTTGTGATAAAAGGGCCTACAGATATAACCTAATAGTGAGCTCAACTGTAAAAGATTTCATCACAACTTATAATAAATTTTGATGGGAAAAGGTATAAAAGGGAGACAAAGATTGAATTAGTCCAAACAAAAAGGCCTATTGACATAACAAAAGAAAGGTGTTAGGATCATGCTGCTAACCAAGAGAAGTGTGGGATCAGATATCAATGAATGAAAATTGGTGTGTCAGAAATCAGGCCTACTTTGTGGACAATATGATGAGGGGGAAGGGCCATTCCACTCATCCTTTTGGATCTTCCTGAAAAAGAGACTTTGGTAACAGATTGCAATGCTGGCTGCCTGAAAAACCAGAAAAGGGGAAGAAGTGAACTTCACCAGCATGGCTGCCATCTCCTGGGTGATCATCCTACTCCTGAAAGAGATTCTGATGGACTGTGCCAGAAAGAGGGAGCCAGATGTCGTCACCACCTAAACCAGCTGCAGCTAAATCCTGAATACCATCAGGGATGTGAGACTTTTTCTTACTCCTTCTCCCCCACATGTATTTTTTCCTTCCCCATCTTATTTCCTCTTTTTCCTTTCCTCTCTTTTTTCCTTTTGTCTAATAAAAGGCTAGCTTAGCCAGCTAAAATGGCATATTTTGCAACACTGCTGTAAGCCTGCAACAAGAAAGAGACAGCTAAACAGCTCAATGTTGGTAGACATTTGCCAGGTTTCAGTGGCTGACAGGATGGTGTGCTATGCCTGTGTTTTCCCAGCAGTCGTCAATCTGCAATGAGCGTCAGCACCAGAGAAAGAAGCTGCATTTTCTATATTTGCTGTTCTTCTCTTACTTCTTGGGTATGTTTGTCTTGTCTTGTTTTCTAGGAAACGTGATGATCAGACTTTAACAAAAACAGTAATAACAGCTCCAGCCCAAATCAACTCACTTCTCTTTCCACCCCAAAAGGATTAACTACCCCTCAAAAGCAATCTAAAGACTCTTTTCAGCTAAATGGAAAGGATAGAGGGGATATTCTTAAAATGAATGTCTGTCTTAATACTTTACATTTCTAATGCTTTAACAGCTTGTCCTTTTTTGTATCTTTAATAAAAGGTTAAAAGGACTTTTAAAGGTGTATTTGCTACGGTGCTAAGTAGGCTGAGGTTTCTATATATAAGATCCTAAACCTTGTTTATCACTGTTCATACAGGGTCATGTTAATACCTTTGGCTGCATCTACGCTTACTTAAGTCGACTTAATTCATCCTATGTCTACACTGCGGTTTCCTTAAGTCGACTTAAGCAAGTTGCTTAAATCAACTTAAGGAAAATAAAGTCGACTTAATGAAAATTAAGTTGACTTTATTAAACCTAATTTTAATTCGACCTAAGGCTTAAGTCGACCTTTTCAAGTTGACTTAAGCCAATGTAGACCTGGAGCAGCTCTAAGTCAACTTAGGGCTACTCCAGGACTCCACCACTGCCCTCCCTGCCGGAGGGGAGGGCACAGGAGGACCCTGGCATGCCCCCCCACAGGGCAGGGGAGAACCTTGCCCACCCTGCCCCTATGCCCTGCCAGGGTCCCTGTGCCCCTTTGCCCCATTGTACCCAGGTACAATGGGGCAAAGGCTGAGCCCCCTGGCACTGGGCAAGGGGTGCCCCCCTGCCCCCGTGGACCTGACCTAGGTCCCCCTAACTTCTAGAAGTCGACCTAGGCATCCAGTGTGGACGCTCTAGGTCAATTTTGTAGGGTCTCCTCAAAGTCGACTTTAAATTTAGGTGTAGACATGCTAAGTCGACTTAGTTAAGTCAACTTAGCTAAAGTCGACCTAAATTTATAAGTGTAGACATAGCCTTTGGGTACATCTACACTTGTAAATTAAGTTGACTTAAGCTTGCTTAAGACGACTTAATTTACTCTGCATCTACACTACACTTTCCTTAAGTCGACTTAAGCAGCTGCTTAAGTCAACTTAAGGAAAAATTGTCGACTTTATAAAACCTAGTTTTAAGTCGACTTTGCTGGCTAAGTCGACTTTAGAAAGTCAGCTTAAGCCAGTGTAGATGTGGAGTAGCCCTAAGTTGACTCTAAGTCGACTTAGGGGCCTCCAGGGCTTCCCCACTGCCCTCCCTGCCAGGGTGGCTGGCACAGCTACAGCCTGGCATGCCCTCCCACAGGGCAGGGCAGAGCCTGCCCACCCTGCCCCTATGCCCTACCAGGGTCCCTGTCCCCTTCTGCCCCCTGGCACTTGGCAAGGAGTACCCCTCCTTTCACCATGGACCTGTCCCGGGTCCACCTAGCCCGTAGAAGTCGACCTAGGCGTCCAGTGTGGATGCTCTAGGTCGATTTTGTAGGGTCTCCTCAAAGTCGACTTAAAATTTAAGTGTGGACATGCTAAGTTGACTTAAATTAACAAGTGTAGACATAGCCTTTGACTCTTTAGGCCTATATATGCCATCCAAATCAATATAACAGGCATGTGTAAAATGTTGGTGTTTCTGTGAACCGGTATAAGAAGCATGATTTTCTGTTGTGTGTGCCAGGTAATGCTCAGATATTAAAGTGGATTTGAAATGAAGTGATTTAAGAGCAATTATATTTGCTCTGAAATTTCTAGTATGAATCTATCCCCTCAATCAACAGCAAGCAGTGCTACTATTACACAGGCTAATTCAGCAATCTGTACTAAATCTCTGTAATAGTTAACATTTGAAAGTAGTCCTAGTAATGTAATGAGCCATTATAAAATGATTTAAACAAGGCTTTTCATGATGTACCGTTAAACTGAATAAGGGTTTCAATATTTGGCCATAAGAGTTCATGCTTAATCTTTCAGGAACTCTTACTCCGTTGTTACTGTATGGCCCCATCATAGTGATAAAATGCTTCAGTATGCTTCTTTTTTCAAGTGTGTTAAATGATTTGTTTGTGTTTAGATGGTGGAAAGGTGATTTGTGTAGAGAATACAAGGTTTCTTCATGTGGTTTGTGGTGTTTCTACTGCAATATTGAGCCAAAACAGTGAAAGATGACAATTTTCAAATGAGAAAGTGATATCCACACATCCATTCCAGAATTAGGCAATCATGAAAACAGAGCCAGGACATCAGTGACTCATGTTATGTGCACTCAGGAACACATACCATTTTAAAGTAGCACCATTGGGAGTCATGGATTAAATTCCGCAGTGAGAAACACTACTCATTGTAGCAGGCAATTGTGCCTATAAATAATGTTGCCATGGCAGTAAGAGACATGCCAGGCAGACCGTAAAAGAATATCAGCAAATAATGCTTCACTTTCCAATTATATGTACAATATGTACAAGTGGACCTGGGAGTGAGGATGATAGCAGCACTTCAGAATGTCAAGGAGACAGACAGACAGACAAATCCAGTTCATAGCCCAGGGTAATGCTTTTATTTATTTATACATAAAATTACTCCAAGTCCAATGAGCAGTTAGTTTATCACATCGTTTTTTGCATGTGATATCACTGGCCATTCAACCAATCACCATCCTTGCAGTACAGCTAGTCTGCAGATATATGTTGCTTGTATGAGGGAGCCTGTATAGACTGTGGATTACTTCACATAACAGCCACAGTTTTTCAAAAACCATCCATACAGCAATACAATCAGCACGCACAATAATCCCAAACACAGGTAGCACTTTATCTTAGCACACTTCTCATTTGACACCCGCACAAATGTCCAAGCATAAACCAGTCCCCATTCCCCCCATGCAAATCAGCTCAGCTTTCCCAACATAACACACACATTCACCTATTGTCTCATACCTATAAAATGACAAACGTGGTGAAGCTGGTGGGAAGAGGGGCATTGCTAGTGGGAATATTAACATCTTTACGAATGAGTGATCTTTACAGGATTTTTGTTCTGTCTGTCAAACCAGGGTGACTGCCAGTTATCAAATCAGTATTTATACTTAGGCAAATATTGAATGAAACCTTACATGTGTGGCCTACAAATGCAATTCAAGAATTTTTTTGTGACTAATTTTCAAGTCATCATGTGCTGTGCTCACTGACAAAGACCAATAGGCAACTAAACAATAATGCCTCTTGGAAAACCCATGAAGAATGTGTTTGATGAAGTTCCAGAGAGGTAGCCATGTTTTTTCCAGTTCATGCATCTGATGAATCGGGACTGTGCCCATGAAAGCTCATGCAATAATAAATGCCACAGGACTCCTTGGCTATGTCTACACTTGCACTTTTAAGTCGACTTTAACTAAATCGACTTATCTAAGTCGACTTAAAGTCGACTTAGTTAAGTCGACTTAGTGTGTCTACACTTAAAATTAAAGTCGACTTAAAGGGGAACTTACAAAGTCGATCTAGAGCATCCACACTGGATGCTCTAGGTCGACTTCGTGGGGCTAGGGGGACCTTGGGCAGGTCCATGGTGGCAGGGGGGCACCCCCTGTGTACAATGGGGCAAAGGGGTATAGGGACCCTGGCTAGGCAGAGCCCTGTGTGTGATGCTGTCTGGATTTAGGGAATCATTTATGATATTATTTTCTATGGATATCTCA
>ML685764.1:5584614-5650762 GCA_007922175.1 Pelusios castaneus
TTTATTTATTGGTATTGCCTGCTTTTGGATTGACATTGGTCTTTCACTTTGTTCATGTGGTTGGTGTGTTTGCTTACTATTGACATAGCAAATAAAAACAGGACTACATAAAATATTGAACTTCAGTGTATCTATGTATCTGCGGTGTCAAACATTACTGCAACTTGTAGAACAAAGAACCCTTTTTTTTCTGTCCTCAATTCTTTGCCAGCACATTTGTATGCTTTCTGGGAGGGATCAGGAAGCTATCCAAAGAGAGACTGCCCAATGAGACAAGTTTAGATAGCACAGCTCATACTAGTTTATCTTGAGAGAAGATCTCTTTTATCTTAGGTAGAGTTATTACCTTTTGAGCATAAAGGTTTTCATTTGAATCTCAGGAGCAGTTAATGTCCAGGAACCCCCACGTGGTAAATTTAAGCACTGAATGTGGGGAGCTTACTAAATGAGCAGTTCTCAACTGCTGTATCACAACACAAAAGTGTGGCACAGCACAGTGGCTGAGTGTGTCACCGCAATTCAGCCCACTGCCAAAAGCCCCCACCACTGAAAGAAACTCTTGGCGACAAGTCGAGCTGTGGTGGATGCCCCTCTAAGAGCTGCTGCAGAAAGTCTGCGGGGTGACAGCTATTGGTGGTGGCAGGGGTACTCTTTGAAAAGTCCTCACTGAAAATGCCCACAGTGGCAGTCTTTTCTTGGTGGAAGGGGCCACTTCCATTTGAGTCACCACCGAAACTGCCTGCGGAGTCAATTTGTTTTCAGCAGCAGGGGAGCCGCAGCAACTTGTGTTTGGTGCCGGGGGGGGGGGGGGGGGAGGGGCATCCCTGTGTCACACATGGCTGGGAGGGTTCCCAACCATGTCATAACCCTAAAAGGGTTGAGAACCCCTGTACTAAATCATTTAATCTCCTGTAGTGGCCGGCTATCAACTAGCAAATACTACAGAGGCTTACAGATTCAAGTGCAAGTGATATAGCAAAGATTCCCTACTGGATCACAATATAATATTTTTAGTCTAAAATTATATCTTCAGATTTATCAGAGCTTTTATTTTTATTTTATTATTTTTTGGTGGTCTAGAAACTATAGTAAAACCATGTGACCTTCAGGGATATTCCTTTCAATTGAATTGCTGCTGTCTCTTTTCCAGATGTAACTTAAGAAAATTATCAGTGCATCCAAGGAATTTGTCTAGCTTTAGTCTCCTATCTGTAGAAAGGATGCACTGTAGTATCATCAGTGATGGTCAATGCACATTTTTGCAGACACAGGTTACAATATGAAGCAGATTAACAACAGTCGTAGGCCAAGATTTATGAAAGGACTGCTATTTCTTTAATAAAAAACACTCATCTGTGCACAGTTTGTATATCTGTGTGTAAGTATACTTCCAGAACTCAGGTTCAAACCATTCTCCAAGATTTTATATGATTTGGCAAGACTTAAACTGGAGATTTCAGCACTGTATGCACTATGTGTTTATTCCTTCTAGCTCACCCTGAAATTGACATTTTCTTTGGAACTTTCAGATTCATCTCTCTTGCTTCCACAGTCCCTGAATGGTCTTTGAATTTTGTGGGTTTTGCATTGGTTCCCTTTATAATCAGTCACAGACTCAAGAGTTATTGGACTCTACTTCATAAGGTCTGCTGAAAAAACACTAACATTTTGTTTAGCTAGATCATTAGAGAGCAATAATCTGATGACCAGAAGTTATCATTTGCTTGCCCACATAAAATCTGAAACTTGGCTGTATGTTTGAACTGGTATAGAGCTGTACAAATGTGTACATTCTTTTCAAAGGTTCAAGGGAAAGTTTTTGGTGTTAACACATAACACAACACAGGCACCAATTTGGTAAAACTTCTATACATATGCTTAACTTTAAGCAAGTGCTTATGTCCCACTGATCTGAATTTGTGTTAGAAGCGTGCTTGCTGGAATAGTCACATTTTTAGCATATTTTCCTCCTTCAGAAATATAGTTCCAATGTAAATGTTTGTAGACATAATTCAATATCAGCACAACTGAAATGAACTGTTGCAGTCATCATTCAGTATCACTGTATCAATAATGTGGTTTATGTGATAAATAGAAATAAAGCAATGTGCTGTATTAAACCTTAAGAATATATCTGCTACTGGTGTAGACATGATTTAAATCACTCTTTTCACGCCAGTTTTTTGCTATGCATTTTTTTTTTAATCTCAACTGACTGAGATTTCTCCTGAAGAAGAGCTCTGTGTGGCTCAAAAGCCTGCCTCTCTCACCTATAAAAGTTGCTCCAATAAAAATTATTACTTCATTCACCTTGTCTCTTTGAGATCGCTCCTGGCATTCTAAATCTTCTTCTCAATTACACCTAAACTTACATTTTACAGATTTTTTCCAAGAAGTGTGGTAATACATTCTATATAAGTTACCACTTGATCCCTCTAATCCCGTGTTTTGGCTATGACAATACCAAATGCTTCAGTGGAAAGTGCAAAATGTAAACAACCTACCTCTCTAACAATCCTTAATGGAATGAACTATCCATAAGGGAAGTTTCCTCCTAAAACTTGTAATTGACTGGATGGCATAAACTCTGAAGTGGAAGGGTCTTGTATTCCTTATAATATTTTTATACTCTAATATAATAGAGGGTGTTCTCATTATCCATGTTAACATCTGTTCCTTTTTTTGAATCCTATTAGACTCTTGGCCTCTGATCTCTCATAGCAATGTATCACAGGTTAATTATGCCATCTGTAAAAAAAATATTTTATCACTTTTGACCTTGTTGACTTCATAGACTGTCTCCTTGATCTTGCATTATAGAGAGTCTTCATAGTGAAGGCAGAGTTAGAGTACAGCACTTTATCATTTATGAAGTACTTACTCTTTGAGAATAAGATTAATTTTCTGTGAATTTACAAATTTTAGGAACAATCTTAGTTAATATCTTTTTATTTGTGATCTTGGCATAGAGAGTAGGAGAGTGCTATGGAAATTTAATGAAGACACTAACTTGGGAGACATTACCAATATAGAGGAGGATCTGAATATTGTACAGGAATAACTGGTTGACCCTGGAGATTGGACTAATAGAATGAGAGGAAATGTAATAGTATAAAGTGAAAGGTCATATAGTTAGGGACTCTAGTGGGGGCACTCACTCCTAGAGCACCACCAGGTGTCCCAATGCAGCTTTTCAGTGACATCTTTACATCAGTTGCCCCTAGTAGACTTCAGTAAGTCCAAAGAAGCATATGTATATTGAACAGTAGCTCTTCAGGGGTCTAGTTTAATTAACCTAAAGGTGGAACATTATACAAATAGGCCTCCACCCTAGCATCTCTGCTGGACAGGGCTTAGTTAATCTTAGTTGATCAATACCACTTTTGTCCAGGTTTCTTACCAATGGGTCCCTCTTGACTTGCAACCTTCTTCTGGAGCCTCTTATTTTATCAGCTGGGTGGAGGATCTGAGGTCAAGGTCCTCACAGAGGTCAAATCATGACAACCCTCCTCATAAGAGCACATAATTACTCTGTTCTCGGGCTTTTGCTGCTACCTGGTGAAGTTCTTCTATGGAGGCTGTGCTATAGGGTGTGCTGAGACTTGGCATTCAATGCTCTTCTTTTTAAGACTCTCTCCCACCTATGAGTATTGTTCCTTGGTTTCCTTTCCTGGTGAACTCCCTTAGCAGGTTCCACCTGAGAAGCCCTTCCCTTGGAAGCATTCTCATCCTATGTTCTGGGAACTATTCTTCTCTTCAGGAGCCTCTGTTCTCTAGCCTCCATTGGGAGTAGCTTCCTTTTATCATGGTCAGGTGCTTTCTTGCCTACCTAACTGCCTCCCAGTTATTTAGTGAGTTAATTGGTCCTAGGTGAACTTGAGTTGTCTCATTCACCTGTGTGGAATCTGTCAGAGGTAGGATGAGCCACTGACCTCTTTAGTGGTCCAGCTACCCTCTGACAGGGGCTAATCACAAGATTTTTTTTGTATAGCTGGGCACTCATCAGTTGGAAATGACAGAGATGGAGAAAGACCAGGGCATATTATTCAATCATAGGATGACTGAGAGTGGCTGTGGAAAAAATACAAACATGATCCTCAAATATATCAGGTGAGGTATTTCCAGTAGGGGTAGAGAAGTATTAAAACATTATATGAGCCACTGGTAAGACTTAAGCTGGAGTACTATGTACAGCTCAGGATATTCATGTTCAAGAAAGATGAATTCATGTTGAAACAGTTCAAAGAAGAACTATCTGATTCATTTGAGAAATGGAGCACTTATTTTGTAAGAGCATACTAAAAGAACTTAGCTTATTTAGCCTAGCAAAGCAAAGGCTGAGCAGGGTTGCTCTCTAAAATAAAGAACAATGTTGACACAACATAAATGGATATAAATTGGTCATATGTAAATTTAGGCAGGAAATTAGAGAAGAGTTTCTAACCATTGGAGGAATGATGTTCTGAAACTGTCTTTCACTAGCTATAATGGGGACAAGAGACCTAACAGGTTTTAATGAACTTGGTGTGTTTATGAAAGGAGGTGTATATAATATGTTACCTCCTATTGCAGGGGACTGCACTTGATGATCTATGAGCCCCATTTTCTTAAGGAAATCTAAGTAGTTTGTGTTAATTCATTTTAAAATGTGTCCTTTAAGAATCTCAGCTCAGGCTTTGTTTATAGGCTCAAAAATTGGAAGAGAACGGAATCTTGAATAGAACTGGAGCAATGGATATCTTAATTTTTTATGATTCATAATTATATAAGCTATTACTTTTCATAACTGAAAGGGACTCCATCAGCTGATGCTGAAGAACAATGTGCTGCTTCAGAGAACATGATTAAGAAACTTTTCAAAGAACTTTCATATTATACTTCAGTGGTTTTCAAACTTAGGGTCAGGACCTAGTGCTGGAATGCATTGCTCAAAGATGTAATTGTTGGGTAATGGGCATAAATTATTTTTTTCAACAGGGTCCTGAGGAAAAAAGTTCAAAAACCACTGTTATACTTCATGGGACTAAGACCACAGATTAACCTCAGTTAAAACAGCCATCATCTCCCATTCCCAATGGCACTGAAGCCATAGGCTGCCCTTACCAAGATGGCCACTATCTTTATCTAGCTGCTCTTCACAGACTTTCTTTCTGACTCCTGACAGCAGAGGGACTTCTGAGAGCAGGGGAAACTACTATCTTCCCTGAGAGCTGTTTGGCTTCACTCCTATTGGCTATGTCTACACTTGAAAAGTTAGGTTGACTTTATGAAGTCAACTTAATAAGGTCGACTTTAAGTTGACCTAAAGTCTACTTTATTAAGTCGACTTAACAAAAGTCGACTTAACTTTTCGAGTGTAGAAGTGGCCCCTTTTTGGCCTTATTAAGTCGACTTAACATTTTAAGTCGACTTTAAAAGGTCGGCCTAGGCACTACTCCACGTCTCCACTGGCTTAAGTCGACTTAATAAAGTTGACTTAAGTGCTAGTTCGAATTAAAACGAGGCGTAATTAATTTGAACTAACTTTTCCTTAATTCAATTTAAGAAGCAGCTTAAATCGATTTAAGGAAAGTCCAGTGTAGACGCGGAGTAAATTAAGTCGACTTAAGCCTCCTTAAATCGACTTAATTTGTAAGTGTAGATGCACCCATTGGGAGCAATGGGAAGCAGTAGCCATATTTTTAGTATGTTTTAGTCCACTTAAATTTTGTTTGCTAATTTGAAACCAGTTGCAGATGGAGCAGAGGTTTTCACTGATGCCTCAGTAATCCCCAAAACTTTAATCTCAGTATTTACAGTTAATTTAGAATTCAGCAATGTATACAAGTAGCTTTAATAATTCCTTACAATATGCTCGCTTTTTTCATCGTATTTTTTAGCATTCCAGCCACATCCATTTCCCATTGTACTACCTGAAATTACAGTCTCCACTAACCTGGAGACTGCAGGTCTGCAGACCTTACCACATTACTGTTACTTGCCTCAGCAGAGTATTTAAATGTACTCAAACACCTTTTTCTACATATGACTATTCCAACTCTTCCATTTTCTGTCTTAGGGGCTTAGATGTTATCTTCAGCTGGGTTTAACTAAAGCAGGTATTTGGAAAAATTTCTTATTTAGTTTTGTTAATGTACATGCTGAATTTCCAGAGGTGTGTCTGGATGTTAAGACACTAGGAGTTAAACAAAACCTAGAATTTGCCTTTTGTTTAAGCACACTTGGAAGTTAGATGCTGAAATTGTCAAAAAAGACATCCATTATCAGTTGAGATAAATAACATAATATTTGCTAATGGATTCTAAATGAGAAATCAGAAAGCGAAGTTTTGGAGGGTTCCAATAACAAATTCTTCTGGAGTCATTTAGACATGGTTTAGAAGAAAAGAAACAACAGAGGAAACGGAGGTAATGGATGATTTGTCTGTTTTTCTATATTTAATCTAGTACAACGCGACTAGCTTCTATGAGATAGATGTACTATACTGTCTGACCTTTTCCATTTCCTATGGCTCATACAGTTTGTAAAAGTTATGGACTCTCCATTTTGAACTTTGAAAAACATATGGCAACACAACAAATGTCCCTTTAATTTGGGAAATGAATGTCCATGGAAATAAACAGCACTTCATGCTATATATCCAGTATTATAGTGAAATGGAACAGTCTGAGATGCACAGAGTGCAGTAATGATCTATAGTTATTGATACCTTACTGTGCAGATTTTCTCAGGTATGCATGTTCCTGCATTCTGTGTGCACGGTCTTATTTTCAGATTATACTTTTTTTTTTTCAATAATTATACAGAGAATATTCATACCCATATACTCTGAAACATACTTTCTGCTAGTCAGAGCACAGAGAATTTCATAATCATGTTATGGTTGTTTTTGAATAATTACAGTGCAAGTATGAGCATCTCTGTACTCGGACTCCCATAAGCTTTCTGCTTTGATTGGTTTCTGTACTCAGAATGACCAAGGTTTTTTTTACCAAAAAACAAGGTGCTGATCCAGCTTCCCATTTTTTCCACAGAAAAACTTCAACATGAAGAAGAAAAAAAAGGGTGGCAGAAGGCTATGGAACTATAGAAAGGTAAAGTTTAAAAAAATTGTTATTAAAAGAAAAAAAGGCTGTCCTTTCTCTCCCCTTCATCTGTCTTTCATTCTTCGAGGTCAGCAGAGCTCTGGCCCTGACTCCTCTCTTCCTTCAGCTCCATACCATGCAAAATGCATTATAGATAGAGTAAGTAGCATCATCTATTATTCAGGTCACTTAGCATTTCCTATTATATGACCCTGTTTTCAGTTGCTTATAAATTTGCCAAACTTTAACTGTTTGGGTTGAAATTTTTCATGCTGAGTGTGTGCACGCAACCTTTATTTTGGCATGTCCTAACACATAAGTGCTTGACTTTGTACTTGTAATAATGTTCTTTTACCACAGTTTTTGTCTATATAATATTATCAAATGTATATGGGTATTTATGTTGTTTTGAGGGCTTTTTCTGGAATAATCTTCCTTCCCCATGCCATCCTTTCTCCCATTTCAGTTATGAAATATTGCAAACATATAGCACAGCTATTCTGGGATAAAATTATTCCAACAAAATACCATTTAAATTTAAATACAGTATTTTATAACCAGAAATGGCCTTTGGCTATTGGGGGCCCTAGGCCCCATTGTGGGGCCCACAAGGGCCCCCTATAGGCCCATGGAGGACTCTCCTCTGTAGCTCTGGCCCTCCCTCCTCCAGCCCAAGCTCCCCCTAGCTGTCCCTGACCTCCTGGGCCAGCTCCTCCTCCTGCTGCCAACTGAGGCAGACACGGCTTTTGGGGTAGGTGAAGCAGGCAACAGGGCCCCTTGCTGCTTGGGGCCCTAGGCTTGTGCCTGCTTCACCTACCACAAAAGCCGCCTCTGTTTATAATAGGGTTTGACAAATCCTGGGTGCCAGGTTGCCATGGCACCCAAAAATTTCACTGTGGTACCTAGCTGTGCTACAGTACTTCCTAAACAAACCACCACCTGGCACCTTTAAAAAAAAAAAAAAAAAAGCCACCAGCATCTTCAGTGGCACTGTCTTGTGAATTTCCCCCATCCACTGCCACTGCTGAAATCACCTTTTTTTCAGCAAAATGAGGGGTGGCCTTTTCACACCACACCACTGCCAAAACTATTGTTGGCAGTGGCTTTTTTCAGTTGTGGGTTTTTTTTTCACACCACAGCACCACTGAAACTGGTGGCGGTGGCACCTTTTTTTTTGGTGTGGGGGGACGGGGGCTTCCATTCCACAGCACAGCTAGGCATCTTAAAGTTTTGGGCTCACCCCTAGTGGGGCAGCAAATTTGTTGAGCCCTGTACTCTAACAATAGAGCCAATAGAAATCATTCAAATGGGTTGATCTTTAAGGAATCATCAACGGCAGCATTTTCCTTTTATTACAGGTGCTAACTTTTTTTTTGGTCTTCTTTTAGAAGCATGTTAACATTTAAATCCCATGAAGGGTTCATTAGTCTGAAGCTGTAAACTCCCTAGTTATTGGTATTACTCTTGGGAAATACAAGTTGGGATACATAATCTTACAATGCTATAAACATACCTGTAATTTAACAGGGATTTTACAAAGAAGTTTTTTATGGCTTGCAAAAAGTTTTATAATAGCACCATGAATATAGCTGAAGTAATATGTCAGTTTTATGTCATTGTACATCTCATTGTACAATGTACAATGTACATCTCATTGTACATTGTACAGATGTACAATGTACAATGTACATCTCACCTGTACATAAAATGGATTTATCCTGTTTGCCGCATTAGACGTAGGTCTTAAAAAAATAATCAAGCAATGACTATCAATCAGTAGTACATCTGTATTGATGAAAACACAGCTGGTCCTATTTATTTTTAAAAACATTTTAAATTGGTACATTAAAGTTTATTTGACCAAAATAAGAACAAAAGACATATGGATAAAAAAAAGTCTTCAGACAGAATGTTAGTACCTTACAAATAATTTATGTAGCTGTGCTTCAGCTGCAGAGCTCTGATCATCATCGCACCTTCATGGTTCAGAAGTCGATTCCAGGGTTTCAATTAAGGTCTATTTCTAGTTATAACATACAGTTGTTTAAAAGATTGTCTCTCTTTCTATGGTCCTTAGTGCTTAGTTTTAGTGAGCGTTGTGAATGCAGAATTCTTGCTAACATCAAAGGACTTTTCTACATGCAGAAAGTACAGATTTTAACCCCCCCCCTTTTTTTTTTGTATCTTTGTATGTTTAAGTATCTATGGATCTATTTCTACAGCCCCTGCAAAAGAAAATCCCTATCAGTTCCAGTTGGAATTTTGCTGGGTAAAGCCTGCAGGAGAAGACATTATATCCAACTGCAACCATTATGTATTTTGCCTTTTAAGATTATGGGAAAGATGCAATAAAAAAGCCTTGGTTTTCAGATTACAAAATGGTCATCCATGCCCCTACTGCTAGGAAGTGATTGAGTCTTGGAGACAAGTTATTACATCCTGCAACAAAATTAATACTGAATTTGAGTACAAGGAGAGAAACAAACAATCTCTCTAAGGGAATCATTTATACAACTACTTCCCTCACAAACTTCCTTCTGCACATTAATATGGTCCTGACACCACAAAATGATTTTCAAATATAAGCCATTCCTTCTGCATGGTGTTCTATTGATGACACCAATGAAAATTATAAAATGTTACATGGATGAAAGCATCAGGAATTGTGAATTCCTTTGCCAAATTAGTGTCTGAATGAAAACAGCTCCACTGGATGACGACCAACCAATACAAAGCAATGGTGTACAACAGTAGGGCAATGGGGAATATTAATAGGACAACAGACAGCAGGAGACATTACTAATTTTTAAAATGCTAAGGAAACATCCAAGTCCACACAGAAGAAACAGCTCTTCTAATATTTTAAATGTTGCATCTAAAAGGCTGAATAGAATTCCATTTCTCCACCATAAAAGGGTGGGAGGATTGGATCAGTTTTGCCAGGATTTAAACCAAGGTTCCCTGAATACTAGCTCAATCTGGGGGGTGGGACACCCTTGGGAGGGCACCAAAAATTTCAGGGGGGTCCATGAGGTTTCAGTAATATTGTGGTCATGTAGTCCCCTGAGCTCTATTCTGGGAGCAGCAGCCCTGAGCTCTGCACCAGCCAGAGTGGAGGAGCAGAGGAGAGGTTCCCTCTTCCCTCAATCCTTCACTGGCCCGGCACCCAGATGGAGAGGAGCAGTGCCATGCCAGTGGGGCCTGGAGCAGCTCTAGCCAACCCACCAGTGCCTGTCTCCATTATCCTCAGTCCATGAGGAATGGAAAGAGGTGGGACCACATGGGTGTGTTATGGCAACTGCGCCAGGAAAAGCTCAGTTTCACACTCACGTAAAAATAAGCAATTATTATGCAATTTAGTATTCTAAGTGTATGTAGAAAAGTTATATATTATATGTTTATGGCCAGTGAGGGGGATGTGGTGAAGCAGGGCAGGGGAAGTGTGTGTTTTACCTAGTGTTAGCTAGAGGGGCTCTCATTCAGAAACATTGGGAACCTGTGTTCTAGCTGACCTACCACTTATGCTGTGGTTTGTGATTTGATGAGCTAGGAGGATTGTTTAAAGACAATATCAATAAATTACTAAATCTGGCCAGATTTTCAGGAGTGTACCACAAGAGATCAACCCAGAAGGATGTATAGGAATGTGTTTTGTTCATACAAAATCCTTAAACATTTATATGGGGAAATGAACATTTGTAGATGCAAATCTTGTCACTGAATTCCTATCTGTTATCGTGTGAATAGAGGGTTTGTGTATGCTATACGTTTGCATGTTTTTGTAAGCACAATTCTATGGGTTCTTTATCTTCCAATAATCTGTGCTAAATAAATAACTAAATAGACAATGTTATGAATATGAGATTATGGCAGACACCTTTTTTACACGAGAGCAAATTTCATAATGAGCATCACAATTTTCATTTTCCCATCCACATTCTTTTACTAGCATCCTTCTTTTTAATGTGGGTTTTTTTTAATTAATTCCTTTGTTTGGCAAAAGGTTTTATTATTTTCCCAGAATTGTTTTATTTTCATTGTAACAAATTAATTTCTTCCATGAGCATTGCCTTTTGTGTGCAAACATTTTATATCTGTTGTAGTTTGCAATATGACATGAAAACCACATTAGCTAAATGTAGTTTGCTAAATTCACACACTCTCTCCCTTCATGCCTCTTGCACAGATTAGGAATTTGTATGTGTTGGATTCTGTTTTTCCTACTTCATCTCCCCTTCGTTGATCTTCCAGAAATGTCATGACTATGTTTTCAGGTAAGGTAAGACAAAAGTATACCTTTGAGAGTAGTGAAGCAGTAGATAGTGAACGTTACGAAAGAAAGGAAGTAAAAATAACAGTCTGGTTTTATCTGAAACAGAATTATCCTGTAATTGTCTCAGTGCTGTGCTTATGTAGGCAAGCATATAAAGGATAGTAGTCAAATGTTTCTCATTAGTTTCCTCTGGTGTATTAAAACACTTTGTATGCCAAACCATGAGCCCTCATGTAGGCTGTATTTATAATACACCATATTAAGAATTGTATTTAAAAGTGCTTTTCAGAGTACAAGTTAAACAGCTTGCTGACTAAAATACCTCTGCAGCTATGTGAAATGCTTAGCAATAAATATATAGGAACAAATTCTAATTGTAATGCAGCCAAATAAAGGTTTAGGATTGCTGTACTGTTTGAAAAGGACAGGTTTCTCCATTCCAGGATATCACAACAGCTGAAGAACATACAGCAGTTATAGTTCTGTGAAAAATTCAAAAAGTGTTTGGTTTCAAAATAGATATGCAGACTCTAAGGGTACGTCTACACTGGAGCCTTAGGTCTACTTAAGGAAGGTTAAGTTGACCTACAGACTGTTGCGTCCACATTGGGCTTGTATTAAGCCGACTTAAGCACTTCCTTAAATCGACTTAATAACACCACCTCTTAAGGTCGACTTAACGCTTAAGTCGACCTTCTTGAATTGACTTAAGCCAGTGTAGACGGGGAGTGCCCTTAAGTTGACCTAATTGGCCTCCAGGCCTCGGTGCAATGTGGCACAGCTACCCACAATGCACCACTCTGCCGTCAACCTAGCACCCACCAGTGTGGACGCAGGCAGTCGACAGTGGACTCTCTAAATAGACTTAGCAAGGTCGACTTTAAGTCGACTTAAAGTCGACCTTGTTAAGTTGACTTAACAGAGCCTCCAGTGTAGACATACCCTAAGGTCGGAAATAACCACTATGATCATCTAGTCTGACCTCCTCTGTACACAGGCAGTAGAATTTTTCCCAGAATACGTGAAGATATATTATCCTCAAAAAAGTGCTACCTGCTAAGTTTCAATGCAGTTTTAGTGTTCTGAGACTACAATCAAAGCTATGTGGCTAAGTTCTTAATTTTGCACTTCTTTCCCAGACAACAGCGTTGGAGAACTCACTCAGTGAATTTGAAATTCATAATTGTGAACCAAGGCTTGAATTATGAGTTCTTTTGCTTGGATACATAAGACACATGGTGTAGCTGTATTCCAGGACTGGATGATTGCAGCCTGTTTTAAGTGTGAATTGGGTTTCAAATGTGAGTACTCAAGTTTACCCACATTCAGAACCCCTGTTCTGTGAACATATGTTCAAATTCACTTCAAATCCTCTTTTCCTCAAATACTGCTGCCAATAAAGTGATTCATGATAATATCTGTAGAAAGTGATCACCAATATGATGACAGCACAAGCAACACCAAATGGTTTTAAAGATTTAATAGGTATTCATGAAGGATTGTACTGGTGGGACCTGTGCTGCAGCAGCGGTGTGGTGCACTCGGTGCAAGCAGCAGCTGATATCAGTATTGGCCTCACTTTTTTTTAGGGAAACATAATGTCAGCCAAAAGACATAACTGTTTCAAACACCAGAGCATACCTTGAAAACATAGGGTGATCTTGCAACCAAACCACTTGTCCTCAGAGAGAAGTGAATTCAGCTCCTTGGCCAAAGTTATCTTTCCTTCAGACTGTCTCCTAGTTACTGATGAAACTCTCACTGTAGAATCACATTTTTCCAGGACTCTTTCTCAGCATGTAGAAAAGGACCTGGGGGTTATGGTGGATGGGAAGATGAATATGAGCCAACAGTGTGCCCTTGTTGCCAGAAAGGCCAATGGCATATTAGGCTGCATCAGTAGGAGTATTGCCAGCAGATCGAGGGATGTGATAATTCCCCTCTAGTCGGCACTGGTGAGGCTGCATCTGGAATACTGTGTCCAGTTTTGGGCTCCCCACTACAGAAAGGATGTGGAAAAATTAGAAAAAGTCCAGCAGAGGGCAACAAAAATGATTAGAGGGTTGGGGTTAATGACTTATGAGGAGAGACTGAAGGAACTAGGCTTATTTAGTCTACAGAAGAGAAGACTGAGGGGAGATTTGATAGCAACCTTCAACTACTTGAAGGGGTGCTTCAAAGAGGAGGGAGTGAGGCTGTTCTCGATGGTAACAGAGGACAGAAGAAGGAGCAATGGTTTCAAATTACAGCTGGGAAGGTCGAGGTTGGATATTAGGAAAAACTTTCTCACTAGGAGGGTGGTGAAGCATTGGAATGGGCTACCTAGGGAGGTGGTAGAATCTCCATTTTTGGAGATTTTTAAGGCCCGGTTAGACAAAACCCTGGCTGGGGTGATTTAGTGGGAGTGGTCCTGCTTTTTAGCAGAGGGTAAGACTAGATGACCTCGTAAGGTCCCTTCCATCCCTATTATTCTATGATTCTAAGTGTTTCTTTCAGTTAGCTCTTTAAATGGGTCAGAGACAAGTAACCCCGGCCCTAACTAACCAGTTGGAAATCAAATGTTGCACCTCTCTCCTTTCTAGCTGGTAAGTGTTTCTGCAATACTTGCCCTTTCTTTTATCATTAGGCAATAATGCATCCTCACAGAAACATGTGACCACTGAGAACTGTACTGTGACCTCTGAATTCATTCTGCAGAGGCTAATACACTACAGGGTCTATGAATTTTTTCTCATTACAACAGGTGATTTGACCTCATCTTCCTCTGTATGCTGTTCCCCAGTGTTTGAATCTTAACATCTACTTTGATTTGCTGTTACAGCCTGACCTGATCCTATATCATACACTTCCCTGCATTTAATTTCCTCCCATTCTGTAAATTCCCCATCTTCAAAGTGTCTGACAAAGTGGGATTTTCTCCCACAAAAGCTCATGCCATAAATAAATTTGTTCTCATAATAGTATCCAACATTGTTTTTGTTACCAAATGAGGGTACATTTGAACCATTAACATAATGGTGACTGTCTCTACTTCCTATTACCAGTCCCCTGAACTTGCCCCTAATATCATCAAATTCTTATAATTTAAATAAAGTCAGTTCTTCTAATTATTATTTATAATGTGGAAATGATTTAGCTTCCAGACAGAAGGCCTATATGGCAAATTTCATTGCAGAACAAATTTTTTTGAGCAAGTTACAAGCCACTCACTCTCCACATTAGGGTTTTATCTGGCAGTCTTTACTGCAGTAAGTTAGCTATAAACAATCCTGCTAGACTTTTTGTCCCTTTGCTGACTGGCTGAGGTCAAGTTTCTAGGAGACATACCAGAAAAGCAAAGAAAGGTTATTTGAGACAAATGTAGTCTGATTTACCTGAAAAGATTTTGTCTTCTGTAGTAGATAGCACATCTAATATGGAATGACATGACTGCTGAATCATTCTGGTGATGTATCTGCACAGTACAGGCTCTTATTGATGCTGTAACCCTGCTTCTGCTTAGAATAAGCTTTTCAGATACCTCATGAATTTCACACACTTGTAAGCTACATTTATTTTGCATTCCATTTATAAGACAGAACTGTTCTGATTTGCAGTGTGCTTTACACATTAGCTTTTCGGCCACGGACACCAGCTTACTACTGCATTGTTTTGAACTGAATAGATGCTTTTATTCCAGTATACTTTATATGTCCCCTTATCCAGTTCTTTACGGTTACTTGTGCCCAGCCAAAAACACTTCACTTAAAAGTAAAAGATGACTTTATTTCACCTTGAACAGCATTTCTGTTTATTTTGAATATCCTACTAGTATAGCTATATACAAATGAGAGCTGAAGGACACGGGAGGTGTGGGGAATAAATTGGAAATGCTATATGCGAGGGAAATATTATTATTAAAGATTTGATTATCCAGTATTTATCCACCAGTCCATCAGCTATTTATACAGATTGTGTGGGTGGGGGATGGGCTTTGGCAGGTGGGGGAGATGAGGGTGCCTGGTAGCAGGGTCACCCCACAATGCCCCTCTGTGAGGAAGTGGTCCTTGAGCGCATCCCAGATGAGGACCACTCGCCACTGGGCTCACTGCGGCAGGGGCATGGCGTCAAGCTGCTCAAACTGGCCGGCGAGGCGTTGGGCTTCAGCCTCCCAGAAGTGGGGGACCCTTTCCCCCCGTAGCTCACACCGTTTGTGGAGCACACAGCAGGCTGGGCACTGACAACTTCCGGGATGGTGTGCTCAGCGAGATGTAGGCACATCAGGAGCGCCCTCCAGTGCACTTTGAGCCGGCCAAAGGCACGCTCAATCCCCAGGCAGCACCTGTTCAGCCATCGATTGAACAGCTCCCTGCTGGCGTCCATGTTTGTGGTGCAGGGTTTCATGAGCCAGGGGAGCAAGGGATAGGTGGCATCTCCCTTGATCAGGACAGGCACCTGCACCTCCCCAAGGGTGATGGGATCTGGGGGGAAGAAGGTGCCCGCCTGCATATGGTACAGTCCAGAGTTCCTGAGCGCACAGGCCACATGCGCCTTCCCCAGCCAGGCCACATAAACGTTTATAAAGATCCCTCTGTAGTCCATGAGGACATGCAGGAGCACAGAGCTGTAGCCCTTGTGGGTTTGGTACTCCCTGGCCCAGTGGTCTGGTGCTCAGATGGGAATGTGGGTCCCATCCATGATGCCCCCACAGTTCGGGAAACCGAGTGCGGCGAGGCCATCGATGGTGTCCTGCAGATTGCCCAGGGTGACGAGGCGGGCTAGCAGGACCCGGTTGATGGCCTTGCTTACCCACAGGAGATGGCTCCCATGGTGGCCTTGCCGATCCCAAACTGGTAGGCAATGGAGCAGAAGGAGTCTGGGGTTGCCATTTTCCAGAGCGCGACAGCCACTCACTTGGCGGCAACCAGGGCGGGTCAGAAGCAAGTGTCCCTGCACTGCAGGACTGGGGTGAGCTTGTGGACCAGCTCCAGAAATGTCTGTCTGCTCATCATGAAGTTCTGGATCCACTGCTCATCGTCCTAGATGGTGAGGAGGATGCGGTCCCACCAGTCGCTGCTGGTTTCCCGTGGCGAGGGGCCACAGGGGGCACCGTCAGCGTGGCAGCTTGCTGAGCCAGCATAGTGGTGGCACTGCTGTCTGCCTCTGCACTTTCGGGGTCCAAGAAAACTGTGATCCATGTGAAGAGAGTGCTGGTCACTGCAAAGCAAGTGTTGAGCACTCTCCTGACAAGTGGGAGATTGGGCACTTCTCAGGTGCCATCTTGGCATACATCCCATGCTGCACCTCTCCTAAGTCGACCTAGCAAGTGCCTGCATGGACGTGCTAGGTTGATTTATGCTTCTAGTATGGACGTGCTAAGATGACTTGGTAAAATTGATTTAAGTGTAGACATAGCCCTTGATCCCAGGTTTTAGCCTTGGGAAGAGTAATCCATTTTAGCTGGGATGAAGCCACAAGGGCAGTACATCTGACATTTTTTTCATTATTTCCTCTGATTTGTATCATTGTTTTATCTTTCCTGCTTGGCTCCTTTAACAACCTTTTGGGATTTAACCCCATAGCAAGTGATCCATCATAACCAAGCCCAAAGAGTGATGGTTCTTGATTGTGGATAACACTGTTACCATTGCCTCTAGTGAAATGGAGTCCTTCCTATGGTAGCTGGTGGAAATCAATGGTTATAATAAAAAACTAAATCATAAAATGAGCACTAGAACTCACACTTATGAACAGTTACCTTTCCTACCTAATAAAGTAGGTTCCCCATCCCAAAGTTCAGTCTGTTGCAGAGCTGGCTGATTTCTGAGAAACCAGGGTCCAATCTTTCATGAAATCCCTCACCTTGCAAAATGTTTCCTCAGTCAATAGCTGCAGAGTGCCTTTCTCCACCCTGTGGTAACCTGAGTCAATCTTTTCTTTTCACTGACAGTTCGGATGCTCCCTGATCTGTTAAGCTATTCCTTTTTTTAACCTCCAAGTCATTTTCAGTGTTTGCATTGACTGTTTTGGGATGAGTCAAGAGTGGACAAATAAACCTTGCATTACATTCCTGCTTCACCAAAGAGGGGCAGCAACTCCCTCCCGCTTGAATGGACCATCACAGAGATACATGACTTCTTGGTGCCTAACTTTTACTCTTAAAATCATAAGGCATAATTTTAACAAGAGTTATATTATTCCTTAAATTTTATTGAGACACACATCACAAGAATTATGAGTATCAATTACTTACAAGCTTTCAGCAGAGAGCTCACATGCTCTTCTGAATGGGTAAATATTAGGTGTCATAGGTTTGTCAGGACTGAGACAGGAGTTGTTTGTAAATTACAGAGAACACTTTGTCCATTAGCATCAGTGGGCCTCACTGTTAAAGCCCTCAACATATTTACAAAAATAATGTTGATATTTCCCAGTTTGCAACAGCATCTTTTTGATAAACTTTGATGACTTAGATACCCCCTTTTTATTAGCTCATCAGAGCTAATGGAGCAAATTCTTTTCTCCGCTAAAGCAGCGTAAATCTGGTGTAATTCAATGCTCTTAATTTTAGTTATTTTAATTTACATTAGTATAAGTGAAACATAACTTAGCTCTCTAACTCTTGGCATGTTCTCTGTGTAGAATTCTGAGTCAAAACAACAAAGATAGCCCTCCCTAAGCCTGGCTGTTGCTGAATCTTATCTTTAATCATTATACTGGTCTAGGGGTCTGCAACCTGCGGCTCTGGAGTCACATGCAGCTCTTGGGTTGCCCCTTTGCTGCTCCAGGCTGCGGACTCTCCCCCACTGGGGGACCCTGTGGGTAATACACACCAGGCTCTGGGCTCCCCCCTCCCCTACCATTAGGGGACCCTGTGGGGGGGGGGCCACTCCTGATTCCAGGCTCTCCCTGCCTGCCAGGGGACCCTGTGGCAGGCTCCCTGGCACAGCTCGCCCCCATCAGAAGGCTACATCCATTGCAGCTCTTAAGAGACTTGGTTATTGAAGGAATTTTCTAAAATGGCTCTTATGTTTTGGGTTGCCAACCCCTGCACTAGTCTGACATCAGACTTTAGAGGTGCCTGTTGCAAACTGTCTGCCAGAGCCCTTAGGCTATGTCTACACTTGGAAATTTAAGTCGACTTAGTGAGTCTACACTTAAATTTTAAGTCGACTTTGGGGGGAACTTACAAAATCGACCTAGAGTGTCCACACTGGATGCCTAGGTCGACGTCTTGGGGCTAGGGGGACCTAGGGCAGGTCCACAGGGGGCAAGTGGGGGCACCCCTTGCCCAGTGCCAGGGGGCTCAGCCTTTGCCCCATTGTACATAGGTACAATGGGGCAAAGGGGGACAGGGACCCTGGCAGGGCATAGGGGCAGGGTGGGCAGGGCTCTGCCCTGCCCTGTGGGGGGGCATGCCAGGCTCCCCCTGTGCCCCCCCCCAGGCAGGGAGGGCATTGATGTAGTCCTGGGGTAGCCCTAAGTCGACTTAGGGCTACCCCATGTCTACACTGGCTTAATTCGACTTTAAAAAGTCGACTTAAGCCTTAAGTCGAAGTAATTCTAGGTTTTATAAAGTCGACTTAATTTTCATTATCGACTTTATTTTCCTTAAGTCGACTTAAGCAAGCTGCTTAAGTCACCTTAAGAAAACTGTAGTGTAGATGCAGGGTAAATTAAGTCAACTTAAGCAAGCTTAAGCCGACTTAATTTACAAGTGTAGACGCAGCCTTAGGCTGTAGTTGTGAAATGCAATTAAGGGATTAATATTCTGAGGCTATGGCTACACTACACTTTTAATAGACATAAATTATGTTACTCCAGAGTGTGAATTAGCCACTCCCCCCCCCAGCGACATAATTTATGCTGATCAAGCACTGATGTGGACAGTGGTCTCCTGCCAAAATAGCTACCAAGCCAAAGAGCACTCTTTCCTGTCAGAATGGAGCATCTAGACAAAGCATTTATGGCACCACAGCTGTGTAGCCACAGCCTCAGACCTGCAAAGTGAAGTAGGAGATGTCTGCATTTTGGGTTCATAGCCATCTTGCATTAACTGTTTATACTGTAGAATATGTCTGGGAACCTGAGGTTTTAACTGGCTAAAACTAGAAAGTACTTTTAAAACATAGCTTTAGGGTGGCACTTAGTGTTTTTTTCTGGAATTAAAAGTATATAAAGGCTTTTACTGATGGTTTTTAAAGTAAATGTATGTCAGGATGAAACTACTCCTGGATATAAAGCCTTCTATTCAGGGAATAAATACTGGCACAGTCATTGGCACAAGAAGTTTCACCATACAGCACCAATGCTCACTTCCTTTAATGTACAGTACCAGTACTGTTCTGTCTTACAGCGGTGTAAAAGAGTGGTGTTACTCCTGAAGTCAGTGGGGTAATGCTGGTGGAAGTAAGATTAGAATCAAGCCATAGACTTTGTGATTTACTAATAATTATAGTAAAAATAATTATGATGTCATAAGATTATGACATCAGTTGAAGGAAAAGCAAAGCATTCAGATGACTTTCTCAGGTCTTGTCTTGTTGCAGATATTTTTTTTTAATTAATGCAGAATGGGGAAAAGATGCAGAAAATATGGATAAACCCAGTTGTCTCTGAACAGATATTTTTAAAAAGTTTTTCATGAGATTTCAATTGGCCCTGCAGTATATTTAGGACACTTACAATCATGCTATGTCCTTTTTCATTCCCTCAGTCTTCCTCTCTGTATTCTTCTTCTATGTTATGTTCTCTGAGGTAGATATTAGTCACACTTAAACTGGAGTCAATGGAATTGCACTACTGTAGTATTTAAGATGAAGTGATTGGTTTTATATGAGAACGCAAACTGGTTTTTATATCAAAATGTGCTTGGATTTTGCATACTTACATATTTGCCAATGTCTGATGTAGCCTTAAGGTTAGCTCATAGGGAGTTTTGACTACTGTTATTGCAGGACAAAGAGTAATGTGATTTGTTGTGGCCTCATTACCATTCTAGAGTAGCTTTCTGGCCACTTCATACTGCCCGAATAGCATAACGTAGCCAGACCAAAGGCAGAGGTTTGAATCCCAGATCCCCAGTTGTCAAGGGATGTATTTTCTGAAGGAATAAATTATCTGTAACAAGGCCTTGAGGTGCAGAACAATGCCTTTATGTTGTCACCTACATCAGTGTAGGCTTCTCAGATGGGACCTTCGTTGTACTTGGCTTGTGCTTCCATTATTTTCAAAATGGTCAGCTAAAGAGAGCCTCATTAATCTAGTTTCCTTTGGCAGGTTTTAACATGCTGAAACATAGGGTTACCTGATAAAATCATTAGGATTATTTATTTCCCAAAGTCTTGGTACCTTTACATGAGTAAATGGCACAAAGCCAGAATTCTACTCAGAGAATTAGTGTTAAAGCGTATGCAGTCAGGAAATAAGTTACTGGGTGCATTTGATGAGTTAGGCACTCTTATGGAAACCATATTCACTCCAAAGTGAAATGGGAATTATGTGGAGGGCAGCTAATGTGACACCAATTCTTTAAAAAAGCTCCAGAGGTAATCACGGCAATTAAAGGCTGGAAAGCCAAACTTCTGTACCAGTCAAATTGGTTGAAACTTTAAGAACGATAGTTTGAAATGATAAAAAGTTTGAAAATTTGAAATGATAAGAACAGACACATAGATTAATACAATTTGGATATGTCTACTCTGGAGGCTCTGTTAAGTCGACTTAACAAGGTCGATTTTAAGTTGACTTAAGTTGACCTTGTTAAGTCGACTTATAGAGTCCACATTGAACCCTCCTGTTGACTGCCTGCATCCACACTGACAGGTGCTAGGTCGACAGAGGAGTGGTGCGTTGTGAGTAGCTGTCCCACATTTCACTGGACCTGGAGGCCAATTAGGTCAATCTAAGGGCTTTCCCCATTTACACTGGCTTAAGTCGACTTAATAAGGTCGACTTGAGTATTAAGTCGACCGTAAGAGGTGGCATTATTTAGTCGACTTAAAGAAGTGCTTAAGTCAACTTAATAAAAACCCAGTGTGGACGCAGCCCTCTGTAGGTCAACTTAACCATCCTTAAGTCAACCAATGTAGACATACCCTGTGTTAGGGAAGAGTCAACATGGTTTCTGAAAAGGGAAATCATGCCTCATCAATCCAGTAGAATTCACTGAGCTGGTCAATAAGCATGTGGACAATGCTAATGCAGTTGACACAGTGTACTTAGATTTTCAGAAAGCCTTTAACAAAGTCCCACACCAAAGGCTCTTTAGCAAAGTAAGCAGCTATGAGAGAAGAGGGAAGGTCCTCTCCTGGATCAGTAACTGGTTAAAAATAGGAAACAAAGGGTAGACAATTTTCAGAATGCAGAGCGGTAAATAGTGGTGACCCCTAAGGGTCTGTTCTGGAATAAGTACCATTCAAAAACCACCCCCAAAAAACAAAACAAAAAAGCACTGCTCAAGATAGTTAAGTCCAAAGCAGATTGCAAAGAGCTACAAAGGGATCACACAAAAGTGGGTGACTGGACAACAAAATGGCACATGAAATTCAATGTTGATAACTGGAAAGTAATGAACATTGGAAAATATAATCCCAACTATACATATAAAATGATTGGGTCAAATTTAGCTGTTACCACTCAAGAAAGCAATCTTGGAAACACTGTAGATAGTTCTCTCAAAACATTCACTCAATGGGTGCGTCTACGCTTACAAATTAAGTCGACTTAAGGAGGCTTAAGTCGACTTAATTTACTCCGCATCTACACTGGGCTTTCCTTAAGTCGCCTTAACCTGCTCCTTAAGTCGAATTAAGGAAAAGTTAGTTAAAATTAATAAACCTCCTTTTAATTCAAACTAGCATTTAAGTCGACTTTATTAAGTCGACTTAATGCAGTGGAGACGCGGAGTAGTGCCTAGGTGGACCTTTTTAAGTCGACTTAAAATGTTAAATCAACTTAAAAAGGTCAAAAAGGGGCCACATCTACACTTGAAAAGTTGTCACTTCTGTTAAGTCAACTCAATAAGGTCCACTTTGTCGACTTAAAGTCGATCTTATTAAGTCGACTTCATGAAGTTGACTTAACTTTTCAAGTGTAGACATAACCAATGTGCTGTGGCAGTCAAAAAAAGCTAACAGAATGTGGGGAATCATTAAAAAAGGGATAGGTAATAATATAGAAAATATCATGGGCTATGTCTACACTTGTTAATTTAAGTCGACGTAGCATGTCTACACTTAAATTTTAAGTCGACTTTGGGGAGACCCTACAAAGTCGACCTAGATCGTCCACACTGGATGCCTAGGTCGACTTGTAGGGGCTAGGTGGACCTGGGACTGGTCCACGGTGGCAGGGGGAGCACCCCTTGCCAAGTGCCAGGGGGCTCAGCCTTTGCTCCATTGTACCTGGGTACAATGGGGCAAAGGGGGACAGGGACCCTGGCAGGTCATAGGGGCATGCCAAGCTCCCCCTGTGCCACCCCTCCCTCCTGGCAGGGAGGGAAGTGGGGGAGTCATGGAGAGCCCTAAGTCGACTTAGATTCGACTTAGGGCTACTCCAGGTCTACACTGGCTTAAGTCGACTTTAGAAAGTCGACTTAAGCCAAAAGTTGACTTAAAATGAGGTTTTAAAAAGTTGACTTAATTTTCCTTAAGTTGACTTAAGCAGCTTGCTTAAGTCGACTTAAGGAAAGCGTAGTGTAGACGCAGAGTAAATTAAGTCGACTTAAGCAAGCTTAAATTGCCTTAATTTATAAGTGTAGATGCACCCATGTTAACTATTTATAAATCCATCTTGAATAGTGCATGCATATCTGGTTGCACCTTCTCAAAATATATATATTGGAATTGGAAAAGGTACATAAAAGGCAGCTAATATTATTATGTTTATGGAAAAGCTTCACTATGAGGAGAGATTTGTAAAACTGGGACTTTTCAGCTTGGAAAAGAGATGAATAAGGGAGGTATGATAGAGGTCAATAAAATCATGACTTGTGTGAAGAAAGTATATAAGGAAGTGCTATTTACTCCTTTTCATAACACAAGAACTAGGGGGGTCACCAAATGAAATTAATAGGTACTAGTGTAGGCATAGCTATGTCTGTTTTTGTTTGTGTCCTAGTGCTGCAGTTGTGGAAATGGTCATCCCTATCTATATCTCTTATTCAGATGAATTGGCTTGATTGCTTCCTAATTTTTGTGCTAAGTGACTGTGATAACTCACAAAATGATTTTTTTCATGTTTTGGTACATGTGATATTTGTGTGATACTATGGAAGCAGAAAATGTGAGACACCATTGACTTCCAAAACATTTCCATATGTATTGAAGCTTTATTTAAAACTTTAAATATGAAAGTACTGGATATAATTACATTGGATGAAAGCTGTTTTTAAAAAGTGAAAGAAAAACATTTGGATTTTTAAAAAAACTGACAAAAATGCAACAATTTTCTCAATATAACTTATGAAAAAAATTAATTGTATACATTAAGAAACATAATATATTGTGGGCCCAGGTCAAGTTTCTTGCAGAAAAAGCCACAGGAAAGGGGAAGTTTACAAGGATTCTTTTAAAAATAAAAGTGAATTTAGTCAATTATGAAAAATATTTGACTGACATCCCTCAAATTTGTAATCTTTATCCAAATATAGCACATACGTGGTATGAATAGTGGCAGTGCAAACCTCTTTTAGAGGCCTGACAATTTGTCCAAACCCTGTTGTATAGGAAACCATGTCTGCAAATAAAAGGATAGTTCATTCTATAGACACCTACAATGCTTGGCTTCCTTTCTGAGCATACCAGCCAATGTGCCAGTTGTGCATGTGTTTGTAGGAGGAGAGTGCTACTTATGAATTGGACTGTATCCATCCATCTCATTTACAAAGGATGTTGAACAGTCATTGGATGGCAGAAACTGTTGGTCACTACTGATCTGGACTGGTTTTTTAAAAAAGGTTCTTGACTTTTAAAATTTTAGCTGTCCCACTTTGTGGCCTTATTACCTGTGTCTGATGAAGAACCAACCAAAAGCAGTTGAGCAGGCTCTATGCAGCTTAGTCCATGACTGACCTTTGGCAGCCTTTTGAAAGAGCAAAATAGGTGAAGAGCTGGTAAACAGTCATTAATTATTCAAGCCTACATATTAATGTAATTGGGGTCAAATTAGTGATTGCTCTGCCAAGCATTCATGGGTTCACTAAACATTAAAAGTAGTAAGGAAAATTGAGGAAGCATGTAGGAAAGTTTACTTTGGCGTGGGAGCGCAGAACTAAGCAAGGGAGAACTCCAGTGGGACAGCCTGTTCCATCAGTTTATATGACAGCTAGAGTGAGCAAAGGAATTAGGTTACAGCAAGCCAGGAAATCAGTTAGGGGCAATGGTTAGCCCCAGTAGGAGAGCTTTTAGGCAGGAAACAGGAAAGACTGAGAGTCTGGTGACCCTCTGTTTATAAAGTTTTTCTTTTATGAGCTCATAGACCACTATCCTCATAGGTCTACTAAGAGCAAAGTCCAAAAGTGTTTGTTTCTTAAATTGGGTCTCTAGTTTCTTTCATATGTGCTCAAAATTTCTTAATGAGAGTTATATGCATAGATGGTAAAAATAGATTGTCTAAGAACAAATTTCTCATGCAACCAAAACTATAGCTGCTTTTCTGTTTACACCGTAGTGACATTGGCCTGGAGGCTATATTTTATGTTTTACCGTCTGCTCTTGTCATACCTTTCCTGTAGGTTACTGGAATGAAACTTGAAACAGGAAAAGGAATGAATAGTTAGACAGTGACTAAACTGTAGAAGTCACAAAGGTCAGTTCAGTAATGACCCTCAGTATTATTCTCTGACTCCAGTTAACAGGCATAGCGTGTTAGATTTCTGCTCTTCCACACACAATAGAAATGGGCCAGAAGTAAAATACCAGAATATATGTGGGCAATTGTATACCGTCACCTCCTGGTGTCTCACAAAGGTTAAGTCAAATGTTTAGTTCTTACATCAACCCCACCCCTCACCCAAAGACACAGACAAATGAAAAAGACAAGTCTTTTAACAGCAGAAGGGGAAACAGAATCCCAATCCATTTATACATACTAATTATCAGTGGTTTTAACCTTGATAAATTTAGCATTGGAATTAAATTAAAATATGACCATCTTGCCTACGGGTTCTGCCTTCCTCCCAACCAGGGGTTAAAGTAAGGGGGAACGCACCGGAACGCAGTTCTGGGGCCCATAAATTTGAAGGGCCAGAGTTCTGGGGCCCCTAAAAATAGAAAAATCTGGTGGAATCCATGTTCCGCCCTGCCCTGGCTGCTGGCAGGTCCTACGCCTCACCATTGTTAATCACAATACTTATTGTGTTATGCAGTGTTTGCTAGTTTGTGACAATAATTGCTATACACATAAATGGCATATAAAATTACAAATATTTTTATGGAGCGATAATTGATGCATGTGGTACTGAGAAGTGGTTGCAAATGCCTACCTGGGCTGGGGCTTGCACATGCACAAAGGGGGCCCAGACAATACGGGAATGGAGCCTGGAGATTAGGAGAGTGCCAGGGCCCGTCAAATTATACTTTAACCATTGCTCCCAACCTCAAGCTACCTTGAAGTCATTAAAACCCAAATTTTCCCATGTCTCCTAAACCACTTCCACAAAATCTGTGCTTGAATCCATTTGTGCATGTAAATTCCTATTTACATGTACAGGTTTAGGATTTTCATGATCAGTTGGATACATGCATACATTTTGCTGGTGAAATTTAAACAGCTTCATTTGAACATTTTACCTTAAGTGCAAAATGTATTTGAAATGTGTAAACATCTCTTTCTTGCTCTCCTATGCTATGGCAAAAATGGGTAAAAAGATATATTGGGAAAGTGTGAATGCATGCTTATGTAATTCTTGTCTGTTACACACTGATAAGACTTTGTATGATATATTAAGACTTAAATGACGTATTGATGTGTATATTTTCAGTCCTGAAACTAGTGAGTTTTATACTTTATAAGGAACTTGTAGACTCTAGGCATAGTGCTACAACTGGTGTTGTGAGACTCTATTTAAATACAAAATGTGGATTTCCAACATTCTTTTTTTAATCAAAAGTCTATTTCATTTTGATAACTCCTTCTCCATTTGATTTACTAACAGTGTCTTCAGGATGAGAAGGGAAAAATACATCAAGCAAGAGTTTTTCTTTTCCAAATATAAACCATTTCCCTGTTCAGCTGAAATAAGAAAAAATGAAGACTTTCCTTTAGTAGAAAATGCTGTCACTGAAAAGCCTGAAACAACGTAGACTTTGTGGTTCTGCTTTTGAACAGACAAGGTGGATGTTGGAGCTAAATACTAAGGGCTAGAGCTTTTCTTGTGCTGTGCTGGAGGACTAGATGGAAAGAGAACATAAGCAGCTTCTATGCTCTTGTGCAAACAGTTGATGAGAATCCCTCCCTAGATTCCCAGGGAACACGTGTCCAGCAATCAAGTTGGTCCCACATAATGGTGCAAAGGGGGCACCATCTGTTAGCTACAGGGGACTTCTGCCTTCTCTGTGGGCTGGTAGGTATGCTTCAGTGATGGGGTATATGCTGCTCCTGTGTAGTGAAGTACACTCCAAAGGAAAGCCCCATGCTTGCCCCTTGTAATTATTCCTTGCATTTTAGGATTCCTAGAGCACAAGACATCTTTGCCAGCATCCCTGCCCTTCTTTGCAAAGCCAGCAGGAAATGTAACCAGAGACAATTTACATTTATTTTTATTTTGAAAAAACTCTTTTATTGTTGCAAGTAACAAAGTCAATATAAACAGTCACTACAGGAAACAGAATATCCACTTATACAGAACAAAATGTGTTAAAGATTGATACAGCTATTTCAGTGTGGAAAGAAATTGTGTAAATTGTAGGATGTGTTATTACGTTTCTCTATCTTTATAAGTGGCAACCACATTGCCAATAACGTAGATACTTTCTTCTCATTAGTATTTCTTATTTGTATTACAGTGTAGTCTAGAGGCCCTAATCATAATTAGGGATCCCCTGTGCTAGGTGATGTACAGGCAAAGGATGTTCATGAAGAGGATGAAAGGGAAAATAACTTGTCTGTAAGGGGAAATAACTGAAGGCCAGGCTAGGAATGAGTCTGACCCAGTGGACTTCAATATTCGCAGAGCTGTTTCTGCCCCACTCTGGCTTCCTCTCTTTCCTTGGAACACAGAGGACTGCCATTTGTAAGAATGTAATGATTGGCATTGAAGAAATCTGCATTTGGAACAGAATCATATCCCACACACCACAAATTTTTCCTGTAGTCCCATTGAAAATAACTGGGGAACCGGTAGGTTGATGGTCTTTTTAATAGTGAGACACACATTTATTAGTTTTTCACTACAGTAATAGTTCAGATCAGAATGGCTAGAGGGGAAAAAGTTCCTCCCCTCCCCCCAGTGGTGTTGAGCACCCACAACTACATTTTAAGTCAGTAGGAGCTGGGTGCTCAACATTCTAAAAATCAGGCTCTCTGTCTTTAGCCCAAAGGACAGCTCTGAAATTCAAGTCCTCCCTGATACCTGTTTTCTTTGGAACTTCTCTAAAAACACATTCAGTTTCTGGAGAGAGTGAAAGAGAGAGCATGTCAGTCTGCCTACTTTCCCCAACCCAGGGATATGGTATATGGTTAACCTAAAATCAAACCATCTGTGCCTCTTCAGAATCATTAGAACATCACAGACAAGAGTGACAAGTGAGATTGCCACAGTCTAGTACCTGATCCTCAGCTTCCATAATCCGAATATAAGGATTTCTTAATTGCTTCCCAGTTTTTATCACTAGTGGCTTTATCACGTGTCACCTGCCTTTCCATTGCTTCAGACACATGACCAGGCCAACTGTACTGGTGGTATGTACACTGTGTAAGGGGCTGTGTTCTTTCTCTCTCACTTACACTCACACACACAGCTGCTTTAGCAAATGAATTTCAGTGCCCACCTTTACACAGATAATCTTCATGCAGGTTCAGAATGTATATAAACTTATTCTCGTGCTAGTCAAATATAAGCACCTCCATTGCTGCTATGCTTTACCTCTGTGTTAGCTGATTAATGGCCATTCTTAGAAGAAAAGTGAAAATAGCTGTATGGGGAGCATATCAGTTCCACTTCCCTCAATAGCCTTCACCCTTCTCTGTGCCAGAAAACTGCAATTCACATCTCCTCTGCCACCACGAGGCTCTGACTGCTCCCCTCCTTCCCCAGAAAGACAATATCCTGGGTGAACATGCCGAAGGGGCACTACATTCTACCAGCTGCTCAGACAGTGCTGTGAATGTTTTTGTGAAGGACTCGGTGTAACCTTCGGGTGGGCTAAATTCATTTAATTGCCCTTCTCCAGTGCCCCACAGAAATCAATCCCAACCCCTATGGGGAAAGCAGCTGGAGACCCAGGATCCAGTCTGTACAGGACTCACGGCGAAGCTTGCTCAGAGCTACACTCACACATTAAAATACTACTAAAAACAAACATAACAATGAACTTTATTAACTACTAACTAAATGAACCTTATCCTAAAAAAACAAACTACAATTAACCAAGAACAATCCCTTGCATGAAAGATACCCAAGAGTCCCAAAGTCTGTGTGGAGTTCACCCAACTCTCAGCTACAGTCTCTGTTCCAGTGTGGAAGCTTGAGTGGCAAGAAATAGCTGTCCTCTTCTTTCTTTGCTGGGATCCTCTGTAGCATTCCATGCAGGCTTTCTCTTCTCCTCTGCAACCAGCCCTCAGTCCCATATGCATGTCTGCAAGGTCTGTCGCAAATGACTCCTTTACATGGAGAAAACATCTTGTTCACTCCTGGCTCAGCTCCTCTCCAGAACACTGAGTACATGGTCTCCCCTCAAGGCAGCTCCTGCCGGCTGTCTGCTCAGGCTGCTGCTCTCCAGTCATCTGACTGACAACATCACATCACACCAGCAGGGTACACTGTGGAGCATGCTCAAATTGCTACCACTCCCTGCTTCTGGAAGTTTCCAGTTGTGGGTCGCTAATCTGCCCAACAACAGTAACCCACCCTCAGCAGGTCTCTCAGAGTTAGCCTTTTCAGGCATATGGGTTACATCAGCACCACACTGCACAAAGTAAAATTACAATCTGACTAGCCCCAGCCCTACAAAATGTGTCCTGATCCTAGCAAAGCATTTTCCAAATCAATTCCCTTATTGCACAGAAAAAGTGCTATGCTATAGTTCTGGTTAAAATATAAGATTCACTCAAACTATGTGCAGTAGTCATAACCTGTTATGTTTTTTGAAGTGTCACTCAAAGGACAGGCAAATGTAGCTCACAGTCTGTAGAGAATGAATGATATAAAGAAGTTTATAACTTTGAGTCAAATCCTGGAGTCCTTATTGAATCGCTATTCAAAAAAACTCCTACTGAGCCAGTCCTGGGACTAGCTGAGTGCCCTCAATTGCCATAGAAGAATCGGGACCATTGAGTTCAGGGACCATGCAACCTGAATAAGGATTGTGTAGAAAGTGAGAACAGACAATTCAGTGTTTGTGAAAAACTGGTGTTCAGGAAAACAGATTAGTGGAAATGGATTTCTGGTATGTTTTAATAGCTAAAGAATGTCTGAAGGAGATGAATGGGGTTGAAGTCACCAGTGCAATGTACTGATTAGCAGGTTGGCTGAAGGAATGCAGTGTCTGGGTGTGAAACCATATGTTTGCTACCATTGATTTTTTTTTTACCTTGATAGCGTGTGGATTTATTACCTAAGATTCTGGTTTAGACTTGGCTGTACACTAAAATGGCATCTAATTTTTTGGACTAAGTTATCTGATAAATTATCTAGCAAAAACATAATAATCTGCCTACATAATCTGAATTGCAAAGCAAGAGGTTGTTGTACTGGTTTATGTTGTTAAAGAACTTCACTGAAATAATAAACAGGGAGAGTCAAGATAGGGCTTTGGCAATTACATTTTTCATTGGTAGTAGCCCAAAGTACAAAAATAAACTCCACTCTTCTCATTCCGTTCTATTTGTTCCTCCTACTTTTTTTCTTCAAAACTCATTATTTATATTCAAACTTGAATCAATTTTTGATTTCAAATACACATCAGCAAACTGAGCTGCATCATTAAATGTATCAAATTTGGCATTTTCAAAGTAGTATATAGCTGCTAAGTAACTTTTGTGGTATGATTCTGAGACTTTCAGTGCATGGACTTCTGAGAGGATGGGAACAGCAGAATTCTTGTAATTTAACACCTCAAATCAATAAGCCCTTTCATATAAATTTAGAAAAATTCATGCTCTCAATGATTATCATATCATAGAATCATTTTTTTTCACAAACCACACCATCTGTAGGTTGTCATTCCTAAAGCCTTGCACCCATGGCAGCTGTCTTTTCTACATCTAGATGCTTCTAATTTTAGATTATTAAAAAGAAATGGTTCTTAGGTTACAAGGCCAGAAGGGAGCACTGTGATCATTTAGTGTGACCTCCTATTTATCACCAATCATAAAACTTCCCCAAAATAATTCCTACAGCATCATTTATAGAAAAACCTCCCATCTTGATTTAAAAATGGTCAGTGATGAAGAATCCAGCACAAGCCTTGATAAATTGTTTCAATGACTAATTACACTCACTGATAAAGATTTATGCTTTAGTTCCAGTTTCAATTTATGTAGCTTCAACTTCCAGCCATTACATTATTACATCTTTATCTGCTAGACTGAAGAGCCCATTATTAAATATTTTTCTCCATGTAGATTTTCCCCATGTAGACTGACTGTCAGCAACTCACCCCTTAACCTTCTCTTTGTTAGGCTAAACAGATTAAGTGCTATAAGTCTATCATTATAATACTTGATTTCTCTAGTCATTTAATCATTCTCATGGCTCATCTCTGAACCCTCTCCAATTTATCAAGGTCCTTCTTGGATTCTGGACACCAGAAATAAATTCAGTAGTCTAGCAGCAGTTTTATCAATGCAAAATACGAAGGTAAAATAACCTCTCTACCCCTACATGAGATTTCCCCTGTCAGTCTATTTCAGGATCACATTAGCTTTTTGTCAGCCTCAGAGTCATACTGGGATCTCATGTTCACTTGATTATTCACCACAACCCCCAAATCTTTTCCAGAGTTACTGCTTTCCAGGACAGAGTCCCTCATCCTGTAAGTATGGCCTACATTCTTTGTTCCTAGATGAATACATTTACATTTAGCTGTATTAAGAATCATGTTGTTTAACAATTTACGAAGTAATTTAGATTGAGCTGATTCAGAGAACTGTTGTCCTTGTTATTTACCACTCTCCCAGTTTTCATGTCATAAGTATTTTCTTCCAGGTCATTGATAAAAGTGTCAAATAGCACAGGGACAAAAACCGATCCATGCAGTACACTACTAGAAACACACCCTATCAATTAATCACTTTTTAATCCATTTAACATTGAAGATTATAACTCTGGTGGTGAGGTAAATGATAGTTTGCTCTCTTGTACTGATCTGGAAGCAGTATTCATGCACCGCAGATAACTACAAGACTCAGACGAAGGGAAACAATGCTGTGTAATTTTAGGAATCAGAAGCTACTCGTATTTTTATATCAGTGTCATCACAGTGGATATTTTAGTGTATCTTTGACAGTGAGAGACAGGTTTGTGTAACCCTGAAAGAGTAGCATGGGGATGACTTCTGAAGCCAAATTTTTAAAAAAGGAATGATGAAAAGACTCGATATAGTAGGTTCCAGAAACTGAATTCTGTTAATCCACAGAAGAAATATAATAATAGCAAGGGATGTCCCTAACCTGTCCTTGGTGGTACAACTTCCTGGTCCATTCAACATCTTCATTAAAATTGCCCACAAAAGTGCTATGCAAGGTGGGAAATTTTTATGTGAAATAGAGACCTGTCTGCTAGAAGCTGAAGTTGAAATTAAGATTAAGGATTTATCTACACAGACCTCAACAGTCCTCAAGGCTAGTGACTGTTGGTCATTACTGAAAATTGAATTTACTCAAAATAACTTTTCAAAAGACTTTTTTTTAGCTGTTTCTGCTTACTGCTCACAAACACAACCACTGCTGCTCTGCTAGCTCTAAGTAGCCTGTCACAAATGTACAGCCAACAGTTCCTTGTCCTTTTCAGCTCTTTGCTGGAATGGATTTTGCACATATATAATAGATCCTTTAATACTCACTCATTTAGAATCTGATCCTGCATAGTCTTCACCTTGTGACTTCAAAGTGCTGACCTGAGTAAGTAAGAATTGCCTGCATGAGGTAAGCTGTGGTCAATTGGCTTCAAATTGTCTTTTCTCTACCCTACATGGTTCATGTCAGTTTTTGTAACTTTTATGTGTCCTTGGCAGAGCATCTTTGTGCTATTTTTAATTTAACCATGGCAAATTGATATACTTTTGCATATGTGGCAAGAAGAACAGATAAAAAAAGTAGTTAGACAAGGGTTGTGAAAAGTGGACAACACAATAAGAAAAGGATAAAATTTTCTAAAGCAACAAAGTCCCATTTTCAAAAGTGACATATATATTTAGGAGTCTAAGTTCTTTTGATTCTCAATGGGACTTACGCTCCTAAATGTCTACATTACTGTTGAGAATGGGACTTAAGTGATTTATGGTCTCAGTTTCATTTTCAAAAGTGAGTTAGGCACTTGAGGGCTTAATTCTAATTGAAAGACAATTAAATTTCAGATCCTAAATGCCTATCTCACTTTTGAAAATAAACCTTAGACTCCTAAAACACTGAAGTGCTTTTGAAAATTTTACTCACCAATATATTTTCTTCTTTTGGAACAAGCAATTAACATTTTATCCTGTAGCACCTTTGAGGGCCTAATTCTGCCACCTTCTCCATGAGTAATGCTGTTGAGTTCAGCAGGACTATTTTCAGAGTAAAGTTCAGTATTGGTTCCTTAAGTACTAAGGAAGGATGCTTCTAACATTGGAGACCAGATAGGTTTTTCAGCCTCAACATAATTATGTCTCCCAAGCATATATCTCTCTACTTTAGTGTGGGTAGTGCTCTCTGCTGGAAGGTTGTGTTCGAGTGTGTGATCTAACAGCACAAACAGTTAAACCAGTCTCTCTTTCATACATATTCATACCAATAAAATGGGTCCAGATGGGAGGGAGACATCTAGGTCTGTGCTTTATTCCTAGTCCTACCTCCTGTATTTTAGCCTCTGATCTTTTATCGAAGTAAGCTGCTTCTGTCATTTGCTGAAACTTCAGCTGGCATGTGGGCAAACAGTGCCCTCAGTAAAGTGAATAAGATCACACTTCAGATTTTCCATCCTCATTAATTTGTTCTTGGTACAAGCTGAAGGTCAGTCTAGCTCCACCCCTTCTCATATTTTCCTAGTTCCTTTTGATCTATTATGAATACCTCATCAGTAACACTTCCAGGATCTTCCAGTATAAAAACTGCACAATTTCTTTCTGTGAGAGTACTTGGAATAAGCGATGGAACATGTTAAAGTTTTCACTGAACCAAAACTGATTCCAGATGGTGTTGCCAGATGCACAAACTGTTTCTTCTCTAATTAGTACCCCTCTCGCTAGCAAACTAGATGAGGCAAGAGCATCAGTCGGATGTGCGGCTATTGGATTTTCATCAAACATTCTTTTCTCTCTAAAGTCCATGCCCTGTGGTATGTTGAATGGCTCCAAATCTACAAGCATGAGCTAAGAAGGAAGAGATACGAGCTCTATATGAGTGGACAACATAGAGGGTAATGGAAATTGAAGTGCTTTAGTGTTCGCATTTTGGAAAATATGCAAATACATTCCCAGACTAAGGATAGGTCCTGCTCCAGCTTTCTCTTTCTGTTAATTAACAAAATACATTTAGAAAAACTCAAATTTCTTTTCCATAATTTCTGATAAAATTCTGCCTCTTCATAATTCCCATTTCCTTTTAAATATGCTAATTATATTTTTTTAAAATTCCCTTACATCTTAGTACAGGATAACTCCAGGGATAACTGAAGGATTTTATCTTCAGTTTGAGTCCACCCCAGCTCAATAATGAGTGAAAGCTGTTACTATGGCTCTTTGGTCTATGCAAAATGAGTTGGCGCTAATTGTCCAGTTTTCATCTGACAGGTGACCATACCACAGTACTACCAACAAAGCTCACACTATGTGGCACCTCTGTGTGCAGTCTCAGCAGAGAGAAGAACAAGTGGTTGAATATAGAGACTGAACTATCCTTTCATCCTTGGAGGTGGCTCTTTCAGGTCAAAGTTGAGGTACATCAGTATTGTAGTAAGTGAATGAAGCTTATAGAATCTCTGTCTTTGCTTGTATCTGCTTTCTAAGAGGACTTCACTTTCCAAAGCTATCAATCTGATATCTTTCATTACTTCTAAATTAATTTTAAAACGATTTAAGCATGTTAGTGACTTTCTTCCATACCCATCTTATAGAGATCTGAGTTTCTGCAGTCCTGTTTGAAAGATAATTGTCGAGATGAGAAGAGGCATCTAGGCATCTAGATGAGCTATGAATGTTCCCGTTCCAATTGCATGACACTCTCATCTTAATCCTTCTGTTGGGGAAGGTGGAGCCTCTACTATCTTTCTGGTGTCAGAATGAACATTGTCCATCCAGAACTTCAGACTAATATACCTTTAGACAGGAATATCACTTTTTGAGAAGTGCAGAAGGGTAAAGATTTTTTTTTTAAAGGCAGCCAGGCTACATTTAGTTTTGTGTGTGTATATCTATCTATATCATCTCTATATAATTGTACATATTTTTATAAATCAGTTTGAAAAGCCATTTCTTTGGAATCTCTACAAGGTTGTGTAATATAAGAATTTTGGGTTAGACTGATGTGTTCTGGCCCTATATCATGGAATCATAGAATCATAGAATAATAGGGTTGGAAGGGACCTCACGAGGTCATCTAGTCCAACCCCCTGCTAAAAAGCAGGACCACTCCCCCTAAATTATCCCAGCCAGGGTTTTGTCTAACCGAGCCTTAAAAATCTCCAAAGATGAAGATTCTACCACCTCCCTAGATAGCCCATTCCAATGCTTCACCACCCTCCTAGTGAGAAAGTTTTTCCTAATATCCAACCTTGACCTCCCCAGCTGTAATTTGAAACCATTGCTCCTTGTTCTGTCCTCTGTTACCCTCGAGAACAGCCTAGCTCCCTCCTCTTTGGAGCACCCCTTCAAGTAGTTGAAGGTTGCTATCAAATCTCCCCTCAGTCTTCTCTTCTGTAGACTAAATAAGCCTAGTTCCTTCAGTCTCTCCTCATAAGTCATGTGCCCCAGCCCCCTAATCATTTTTGTTGCCCTCCGCTGGACTCTTTCTAATTTGTCTATATCCTTTCTGTAGTGGGGAGCCCAAAACTGGACACAGTATTCCAGATGTGGCCTGACCAGTGTCGAATGGAGGGGAATTATCACATCCCTCGATCTGCTGGCAATACTCCTACTGATGCAGCCTAATATGCCATTGGCCTTTTTGGCAACAAGGGCACACTGTTGGCTCATATTCATCTTCCCGTCCACCATAACTCCCAGGTCCTTTTCTACAGCGCTGCTACTTAGCTGATCGGTCCCCAGCCTGTAGCAGTGCATGGGATTTTTCCGTCCTAAGTGCAGGACTTTGCACTTGTCTTTGTTGAACCTCATGAGGTTTCTTTCGGCCCAGTGTTCCAATTTGTCCAAGTCTCTCTGGATCCTGTCCCTGCCCTCCAGAGTATCTACCATTCCCCCCAACTTGGTGTCATCCGCAAACTTACTAAGCACGCAGTCTATTCCATCATCAAGATCATTAATGAAGATGTTGAATAGAACCGGCCCCAGGACCGACCCCTGGGGCACTCCACTCGTTACCGGTTGTGTACGTGAGCTATCTTCTATAGTGCTAAGATCCTGCACTATCTGCAGTTTGGCACCGACATAGGACATGTGTTGGATCTGGAGAGATGCTATGGTTAGAGTACACTCTTTAGGGATGATTGCCATCTGGTGTAGGTTAGGACAACTGTTCCTGGAGCTATGCTGGGGCCAGTTCAGACCCATTCTCATTATTGTAACTGGCTCCCTGGCAGATTCCACTCTCTATAGTGCTGAGAAGAAACATTGCTGCAGTGACTCTGAACCATGAACTATTCTACTTCATTAACTGAAGCTGCTTCTGTATTATTAATAACTAAAGGAGACAAAGAAACCCAGGGATCTAAATTAGACCTTTTCACAAAATCCTTTTAAAATTATTTTGAAAAATAGTTTTTCTTAAAGAACTTATTCCTTCAAGAAACACATTTTTTCTAAGTCAGAGATCCATTTATATGTTGTGTCACAGGAAAAAAAAGGGCTGAAAACAATGATGGATGAAATGGTAAAATTCTAAACAGAAGAAAGATAAAGTGTGAGACCCCTGAAAGCAGCTGTCCTATTAAAATTCCTTAGGCACAGTTGCAAATGTTTATATGGCTTTAAAACTCTCCAAGTAGCCAGTTAAATATTATTGTAGCTGGGTAGTTAGGGAGAAGATTTTTGGAAATGTGCTATTATTGTGGTACACCTGGGTCAAGTCAGGGCAAGTTTTAGCTGATCTCTGACCCTGAAGGTTAAATGCTTGACCTCCTTAGCACAGCAGGAGGGCAAAGAGAGGCAGACAGGCAGTGGGCCGAATTTTGGGTTGAATTGCACCAGTTCAACAGCACTCTCTTCCATAGAGTCGTACCAGAGAAAGTGTGAGTAGACTTTGTTTTTCTGAGTAGACTTAGAAGAACATGAGAGAAATCCATTTAATAGAAACAAGACCTTGTCTCTATTTTGACAACCATTTCAGCAGCCTGCTCTCTGTAACAAAATGCTTTTGTGTAACTTAAATTTCCTCTTCTGATATTTATTCATCTTTTCTACTGACAAGAAGTACATAAAACATCAACCAATGGAATAGAAATAAAACCACATCTCAGCTTTCAAAAGTGTTTAGTTGGTAAAGGTATCTGATCAAGAAGTTTCTGATCCTGCTGACCAATCTGCTCTACTTAGTGAAAAATCGTGGAGTGACTTGAAACCATGCCTAACTTGGTAGCTGTTTAATCAGTGTAGGAGACAGTCTGCTTGGAAGCTGAAATTGCCATGAATGCATAATACCAATGTTTTCCACAGCTACCCTTCCTCGGTATTAGAGGCAAATGAAAATGACCAGCTGGTGCTCTGCTGCAAAGCCACCACATGCCAAGAAAGTAGCAAAGATGAGTCTGAAACTTTGGGGAGTATTACTGCAAAATTAAGGATTGTTTTGAACATACCACATGCACTTTAGTGTTCTGCAAGTCAGGCTGTTAAACTGTGCAAAGCATTCTTTAAGATTTATACAGACCCTTCCCAGAACATGCAGACCATCCTGTTTTGTCTTATGAAGTTTCTACTGTATAACTGAAGTACAGAATGCACACTGAGAAGGACTTGAAATTTGGCCATGTAAAAGTTCTTGGTGCTCTTGGTGAGGACAATCTAAGTAGAGAGGAAAGACAGAATTTATATTCATATTCAGAATTCAAATACTGAGTTTTGGTGAATCAAAAGTGGGGAAAGGACAGTGAGTTTTGCAAGAGTGAGAATCGTTCAGGGTGGAGAACTGGGATAATCTTGCCCCTCCCCATGGCTTTTACTTGATCTTTGTTCAGAAAATTTCCCACTGTGATTAATAGGGTTTTTAAAAACTGAGTAAGGATTTCTGGATTTGGTTCTGTGATTCTGTTTAGTGCTTAAGCTTACCATCACAAATATCCATTTTAAAGATGTTCTTTCATGATTGCTTCAGCCTTGGACAGAGATCTGTTGTTGAGCTAAGGTGACTTGTTTGGAATTCCAAATCCAGCTGCATTGGGGATTTCAGTGAAACATGTTGATATGCTGAACATGGTCCTTTGATGAGACTACTGCATGATACAACCGACCCATAAGTCACTCATACTCACTGTGTTTTGTTGACGTTGGAAAGCTAGCACAAAACTGAATTGCCTTGAGGTGTACTCAGGCCAAGTCAAGATGGGTGTGATTAGTGGGTCACAATAAAGCAGAGGCTCATGGTAGTGAATGTGGCTTGAAGCCATGTATTACAGATTTCATTTTCCACACTTGAGAGTCTATTAACTCTCAAATATTCTGTTACAGAAAAGATAATTGAAATGAGTTTGTTGCTCTAACATTAAAGAATGACACTTTCTCATGACATGCTTATTAGATGAATTCCTCCATTGGATATGCAGTGTAGATAACTGAAAAGTAAAGTTTCTGTGCAGGGATTTTCATTGTCTTTGGTATCCTTAGGGAATTTGTTTTATAATTCATGGCCTACTAAAGGAAGGCCTGGCTCTTTTCAGCTGTCCTCCTTATGTACTGGACGGCGCAGCAGTAGTGTTCCTGGTCAGCCTTCTCTCCCAGAAGGATGCTTAGTTATTAACTGCTATATAGGACAGCAAATGTTTAGCTACCAATTCATTAACTGTTTTAATCTGAATTATTGCAAACCTCTATATCTTTGGCTATGTCTACACCTAAAAACGCTAAGTTGACCTAACGTGTCCACACCAGAAGCCTAAATTAACCTAGCATGTCCATGCAGGCACTTGCTAGGTCGACTTAGGAGAGGTGCTGCATGGCAAGTATGCCAACATGGCACCTGAGAAGGGCCCAATCTCCCAGCCAATCCCAATAAAAGAGGAAGTGAGCTCAACACCCTCCATTGTGCCTGGCAGCATGCAGCACGAGGTCATGGACCGCACTCTGTTCATGCAACTTGTCAGGACAGTGCTCGACACTTGCTTTGCAGTGCCCAGCACTCTCTTCAAGTGGATCACAGTCTTCTTGGACCCCGACAGTGCAAAGGCAGACGGCAGTGCCACCACTATCCTGGCTCAGCAAGCTGCCACGCTGATGGTGTCCCCCGTGCCCCGTTGCCTCTGGGCACGGGAAACCAGCAGCAACTGGTGGGACCACGTCCTCCTCACCATCTGGGACGACGATCAGTGGATCCAGAACTTCATGATGAGCAGGTAGACATTTCTGGAGCTGGTCTGCAAGATCACCCTGGTCCTGCATTGCAGGGACACCTGCTTCTGACTCTGCCTGTTGCCAAGCGATTGGCCATTGCGCTCTGGAAAATGGCAATCCCAGACTCCTTCTGCTCCGTTGCCCACCAGTTTGGGATCAGAAAGGCCACCATGGAGGCCTCCTCCTGCGAGTCAGCAGGGACATCAATGAGGTCCTACTAGCCCACCTCTTCACCCCTGGCAACCTGAAGCACACCCTCGACGGCTTCGCTGCACATGGCTTCCCAAACTGTGGGGGCATTGTAGATGGGACTCACATCCCCATCCAAGCACCAGACCACCGGGCCACGGAGTACCAGAACTGCAAGGGCTACAACTCTGTGGTCCTGCAGGCCCTCGTAGACCACAGAGGGATCTTCACAAACATTTATGTGGGCTGGCCGGGGAAGGCGCATGATGCCCATGTGCTCAGAACTCTGGACTGTACCACCATATACAAGTGGGCACCTTCTTCACCCCACACACCGTCACCCTTGGGGATGTGCAGATGCCCGTCCTGATCGTGAGAGATGCCACTACCCCTTGCTCCTCTGGCTCATGAAGCCCTACACCGGAAACATGGATACCAGCAGGAAGCTGTTCAATCAACAGCTGACCAGGTGCTGCCTAGGCATCGAGTGTGCCTTCGGCCAGCTCAAGGCGTGCTGGAGGGCCCTCCTGTTGCACCTACATCTCGCTGAGCACACCATCCTGGAGGTCGTCAGTGCCTGCTGTGTGCTTCACAATCTGTGTGAGCTGCAGGGGGAAAGGGTCCCCCACTTCTGGGAGGCCGAAACCCAACGCCTCATGGGCCAGTTTGAGCAGCCTGACACCGTGTCCTGACACAGTGAGTGAGTCTACACTTGTGAATTAAGTTGACTTAAGCTTGCTAAAGTATAGATATAACACCAAATTCCTAACTTCTAATCAAAATAGAATTCCTAGACATAAACTATATAATCATTCCCAGCAAATTACTACCTTTCTATTGATACCAAACATGACATAGTTCCTATGGATTATAGCATTTATGAGATATCCATTGAAAATAATATCATAAATGCTTCCCTAAATCCAGACAGCATCACACACAGGGCTCTGACCTGCCAGGGTCCCTGTCCCCCTTTGCCCTATTGCACACAAGGGGTGCCCCCCGCCACCGTGGACCTGCCCAAGGTCCCCCTAGCCCCACAAAGTCGACCTAGAGCATCCAGTGTGGACACTCTAGATCGACTTTGTAAGTTCCCCTTTAAGTTGACTTTAATTTTAAGTGTAGACACAATAAGTCGACTTAAAAGTGCAAGTGTAGACATAGCCCTTAAGTCAACCTAACTTGCAAGTGTAGACATAGCCTTTGTGTCATGCAATTTAATCTGATTTATTCTTGTAGCAGGAGGTCACACAACCTTAAATGACTTATTAAATAACTTTTATTGTTGACAACAGCTTCTCCTAAAAGTCTGGCCCTGCTGTCTGGTTATAAATATTGCATCAGTGAACAGCGAGCAAATATTGTAATGTGAAATCCCTTGGTCCCTTTGCTCTATTGGCAGCATGATTAATTCTCTGTTCATAGAACATATTGTAATATCCATAGTGCAGAAATATTTTTAATATTTTCCCTGTGTTCAGGAGTACAAATTTTGCTTTGGTTATGACTTGCTTCTTGATTTGGCTTAGCTAAGATTTCAAAAATATTTTTCAGCCTGTACCTGTGTCTTTATATTCTTTTCAAGGATTTTGATTTCTAAGATTGCACATTTCCAGTAAACATTTAAAAAATATTTTATAACTGTAAGAATAAGCATTCAATCTAATATCAAAAGATGTGAGATGACCTAATTTTATTACTGCTATCCATATTTTCCCTGACATTAACAAGGATAAAAATCCACTGGGAATAAAACTGAGAACCCCCACACTCATTCCATACAGACCATTAAATGTTAATTGCTCTTAGAGTGATGGCTCAAAACACTTAGTGCAAACTTCCTCAAAATGATCATTTCCCCATGTGAGGAAAATTTTCTAAAGATCATACAGACGTGAGGATCCTCATCTCTCTTCCTTTTGCTTCTCCCTTTCCCTGTTTATTAGTTTGAAATGATGTGCACAAATGCCATTTTTGGAGCTTTCATCAACCTAAATCTTTGGAGCCAATAAACAATTTTAAAAGTACCATTTTTTAAATACACAAATTAAAATAACATCATGCCCTCAACATGGGTGCATCTACACTTATAAATTAGCTTGACTTAAGCAGGCTTAAGTTGACTTAATTTAATCCACGTCTACACTGGGCTTTCCTTAATTCGACTTAAGGTGCTCCTTAAGTCAAATTAAGGAAAAACTAGTTTGAATTAATAACACCTCGTTATAATTTGAACTAGTGTCTAAGTCGACTTTTAAAAAGTCGACTTAGCAGTGTATATGCCCTTAGTCAACTTGGTCAATTTAGGGCAGGAGGGACAAGGGAGCACCACATGGCTCCCTGGCAGAAGGGAGCCACTGTGGCTCCCTTGTCCTAGGTAGCCCCTGCTCCCTTCTCCCCAGACCTGCGGCTTCCCTGCCAGGGGAGCTGTGGTCCTGGGGAGAAGGGCTCTCCAGCGGGAAGGGATACCCCGCTGGAACCCTGGCTGGAGAGCCCGGGAGGCGGGTGGCTGGTCCTGGCAGAGCCAGCCGCGTGCCAGCTGGCTGTGCTGGAACCGAGAAGCTACTCGCCATGTCTCAGTCTCGGCAGAGCCAGCTGTATGCCAGCTGGCTCTGCCGAGACCAAGAAGCTACTCCCGGCTCCCCCTAACCCTAACCCTAACCCTCACTCCCTTCTTGCCGGGACTGCTCAGTCCCAGCTAGGAGGAAGCGCGGGACTCCCTTCTGCCAGGACCGCTCATGTTCCGGCTAAGAGGGAGCCCCACGCTCCCTCCTAGTCAGGACTGCGCTCCAGCTGCAGGGAAGCCTCCGGTTCTCCCCACCAGCTGAAGGTCCCTGTGCCGGCAATTGCTCCCTTCTCCCCTGGACCGCCCCAGGGCTTGCTGCCTTGGGGAGAGCCAGCCCTGTGCGTGGCTGGCTCTCCCTGGACCTAACTAGTTGACTTAGAGAGTCTAGTATAGATTCTCTAAGTCGAGTTAGTAAGGCCCACTTTAAGTCGACTTAAGAGTCCTGTGTGGATTCGACTTAATAATGTCGACTTAAAGTTGATTTATTTACGTCGACCTAAATCCCTAAGTGTAGACATAGCCCATGAAATTAGTTACTATTGCCATGGAAAATATCGTTCACATCTGTTTAACTCAAAGAGATTAGTAAAGTGAAATGTGTATAGCACCTCACATTTTGGACGCTATCCAAACTACATAACCATACTTTGTTATGAAAAACTGGCCTGAACCTCTTATCAGGGCAGACTTTCCAATGACAAAACACCTCTCTTTAGTTATATTGGCATCTTTATTTCCAGTCCCACAAGAGGTGCTTGCAGAATGTTGCAAAAAACGGGAGCAAAGTAAACCTCTTTTTATTTCCGCAAACCTCATAAAAGGTTCTGCTGAGATTCAGTTTGAGAATTGGGTGGAGGTTCATTTTGTTTATTATTTTATTTGAATTGGTTCACTCAGCTGTTCAACAATGGTACCTATTTATCATTTTAGGGTGGGGAATTGTAGCATTGAGGTGAGATGAAAGGCACCACCAGGAAGCAGTTGTCTTTGATTAGTGGGTTTTCCTGTAGCTTTCTGACTTGATTAGATAGTCCAAAACTCAAGACTGTACACACCTAGCCTTTCAAGGTCTCAATAAAGTTCCCAGCTATGTCAACTTGAAGAGCTGTCCTCGTCTTTTGAAACGGACATCTTTTTTCCTGTTGCTGTTACATCTGCTTCTGTTTGTTTTTTCTTTTGATTCTGTAATTCACTATCTACATTTTGAAAGTCACCATCAGATGTCTTAGGACTCTGTTAATCAGTGGACCTAGCCCTACATCAGCATAATTTTCAAGTTCAAATTATGCAATGGCCCTTAGACTTGAGCAAAAAAGTCAGCCAAGTTATGATCACACTGTACATCAGAGATAGTTTTATTGGTGCTGTTAAGAACAGCAATAATAATTATTATTATTAATTTGCATTAGCATAGCATTTAAAAGCACTACTCATTGACTGTTCTAGACCCTGTACAAACACAGAACAAATACATAAGACAAGAAACAACAGATAGATTCAGACAGGTAGGCAGAGGAATACAAGAAACTAGTGAGACAATATTGGTCAGCATGACTGACAGTGGTTGCTGCACACTAGCAGCCTGACCATTGTCAAGTTTATTCTAGGCAGAATAGCAAAAGAGAGCTTTAGGGAGGGATTTGAAAGTGGATAATGAGGTAACTTAAAATGTTTATGGGTAGTTCATCCCAACATGGGAGACACCATGGGAGAAAGCTCGAAGGTGCTAGTTTGAAAATTTAACAAGTTGGTGATGGAGGCCAGTGCATGGTTTGATCAGAGACAGGAGTCAATATTTCAGTAGTGAATGAGAGATGATAGGTAGGGTGAAAATAGGCCATCATGAGCTTGAATGTGAAGCTAGAGAAACTTACTTTTGATGCAATAGAGAAGGAGGGCCAACGGAGGATTCAAAGAGAGAGACAATGTGGTCAAAGCGAAGGGCTAGGAAACAAATAATATCACCATTCTGAATGGATATGATTAGGCTAAGATTGCATTTGTAAAGGTCAGAAAACATGATGTTGAGAAATGAGATGATGAGAGTCTGGATGAAAGTTTGCCCTTTATTTGTGAGCCAGTAGCGTTTTGTTTAAAAAACAATTGACTGTAAATTAGCCAACTTCACTTTTTGAGATAGCTTTTTCTCTATGATTGTTAGCTTTTGCGAATGCTAATTTGTAATACATCCTGAAGCTCAGACAGGTTTGTTGGAATACATTGGAGGAGACCATTAGACCACACCTCTTGATCTGATTAACTCCATGTGAAATTGACCATACATTTCTTTTTGGATTAATATGATATAGTTTATCCTGTTCCTTGTGAGGATGATTGAAGCTCTTTTTCAACTGAGAATAAAGCATAACAAATTTCCAGTAAGAATTTTTGGACAAATAGTAATTCATGCCAAAATTTGAAAAGTATGTACAAACTTCCCCATAAATACCTGCTGATTGTCCCAATATTCACGAGCAATCAACATTAGTGTAGTGGACTCAGGACTTGGATTCGCAGATACATTCACAAATCCAGCTTTTTAACCAGTGTGATGCTGTTAAATCAATGGGCTTACACTGGTTTAAAACTATCACAGTGGTTATTCAGGATCTTTCTATCTATGGTAGCTTCTTATTTATTTTACTGTAACCCGTTATTTTGTCTGTGACTAGAATTTTTTTGAGTGCTTTTATTGACAGAATGCTATGTGCACTCAGAACATGCAGAGCTTCCCTGAAGTACCTATGAGCTGCACAACTCTCCAGTGCAACATGAGGATATATAACATAAGGCCACGTAGGTATTGCTGTTCTATCTGAAGTGCACTGAAGAAGTTAAGATATTGACTAGAAGCAAGCCATTAGTAATTATTAACACTTCTATTTTTTTTAAAGGTGTCTCTTACTCTCAGCTGTGTTGGGCTGAAATTACTAACTTTAATTGACCGCATATACCATCTAGAATTCTATTCTTCAGTCCAGTTTCCCATGGGGAAATTAGCTGACTGTATAATAATAGAAAGAAAATGGAAATCAGTTGTTGCCAATACAGCTCTAAAAAGTTCTTTAGACTCCACCCTGAGAAAAGGCTGCTTTCATTAGTCACTGGAGGAAAAGGATAGTGGAATAGTTACATGGCCCAAAACCTTTCCAATTTAATTCAAAGAAAGACCTAATTAGGGCTTGGGTCATACTAGTTCAACTAAAAACCCACCACAACTTTTTGAGAAGGTGCACCATTGCTTCTTGCATCTGTTTTAGCATTTTGAAGCAAAATTTGGAGTAGAGATCTTCTTAGGAAAGAGATTCCACATCTTAAGATTAAAACTTTATCAGAAGATGCTTGAGCATAAGACCGTATCTCATTCTCTACCCATATTGGTAGTATACTGCCTATGATTAACTGTTACATTTTTTGATTAAATATGAGCATGAATACTCTGAAATTTGTAAACAAGAATTAGATTGACATGAAGGCCAGAAAAGACCATTCTGACAATGTAGCTGGAGTACTGTTTCATTTCCAGCCAGACTGGTGTTCTCTATTGTTTTAGATCTTCACTGAAAGCACAAAAAAACCCAGCTTCTTTTTGCATGCACAGAACCATAGACAATCATAATAAATCCACATCTGACTCATGAGTAGTTTTCCTAAGGTGTGTTACTGTATAATATATATATATATATACTTTAGTTTCTAGTGACTAAACTTGTTTTTAATGTTATTAGTTGAAAAAAATCAGGTAATTAGACAAATATCCCACGTCTAGGGTGAAATCCAGTCCATCAAAACAATAGCAAAACTCTCCTTGACTTCAGTAGGGCTAGGATTTTACCTCCATGCCCCTCACATGAAACTGGACATACACTAACATGCACTTGTATGATTAAACTTTTAAATATGTTTCTTGGTCACAGGATTATGAATTTCACAATATACATAAGGAAAGAGTTGTTTATCCATTGGTCAAATCCAAATTTAGAATTAGTGTTATTGAAAGGCAGCATTTTGTGCATTCCCACATTTAATTTGCCCAACTCCCCACTTCTGCCAAAGATAAAGTTAATATCAGATGGTGATGTTTGTGGGAATGAAGTAGTAATCCTTTTATTATTATTATTATTATTATTATTATTGTTATTAATAATAATAATTTTATATTTTGCATTTAACCTGATGAAATATTTCTCTAGTAAATAATTATAGCCCTGTGACTGACTTCATCTTTACAGTTCACCCATTCCTCATAAAGATAAGCCAATGGAAGATGTTTGCACAAACATGTCATGCATGTTTCATTAATGTATGGAGATATGAGGCCCATTTCTCCATTCTCACTTATGGTTACTCTGGTACAAATCCATTGACTCCAGTTGAATTACTCATGACTTACCACTTAGTTAATAGAGTATCAGACCCATATTCGGAATAACACATGATAAATTATAAGTATACTGAGCACTGTAGCTGTAAGAGAAGCCTACTTAGATGATCTGTCAATAAACTATGCAACTTCACATTAAAGGGTAAGATCAAAGTAGATGAGAGGCAGTCGGCATATGGCAGTTCCTCCAGGCCACAGCCCATCTGGGCCTCTTCTCTGTCGTCAGTGGCTGGCAACTCCTCCAGGTCATTGGCCCCCAGCAGGGTCACTGGGTCCTCAGGGGCAAGCACTTCTGGTGGTTCCTTGGGACCCCAGGCTACCAGCAATTCTTCTAGGTCTACAGCAGTGGGCAGGTCTAGCCAGTCCTCCTGGTCCCTGTCTGCAGGCTGTCTGTGGGAAGGAAAAGGGTCACAATCTGCAGGTAGCACGTCCTTAGGACACTGACCCCAGGCCGCAGCTCATTTCCAGGATAATAGTCCCCGGCCACAAGTAGCCCCTGAGAGAGAGGGGAGACATCTTTCCCCTCCAGGAGCTCAGCCTCAATGAAAGGCCTAGGCTCTTCTTCTGTCCTGCCCCTAACTTCTGCACTGATAGACAGGTAGTCTCTGGCTCTGTCCAGCTGGGGTTGGCCCCTTCCTCCTGGTCTGTCTCAGGGGGAGGCCATGACTCCTCACTACAGCTGATGTCCTTTTGAAAGTAATATAATTTATAATGTGGGTTTTAGGCATTATCAATATTCACAGACTGTAATAATTCAGGGGGTAAAACCTGATCAAGTGCAGCTCTGAAATGCACCTAACATCTTCCTCTTAATGACTCTAAATGTACAGCTCCTGTAAGAGACAGTGAAGTGATTTGGGTGCAGTGACTCCTTAATAAGAAGTAAATTCTTTGCAATCACAAATGCAGAGTCCTCCAAGAAACTTCAGTAAGCTCTGAAAAAAAGCATTCACTGATGTATTTGAAGGTGTGCCATTTTCTGTGAAAGATTACTATTTTTTTTTAATTAAATTTTCCTCTGCCTTCTTCTGCAAAATACACTATAACAGATTCAGTCACCTAAGATTTCAATCCATCTAAATCTCTCATTTCTGGCTGCGTGGTACCTCATTATTTGCTGTACTCACTAATTAAGTGTCGTCTGCAAACTTGGAAGTCTTTGCTTTCCACATCACTATATAAGTTATATTTGTGTAAACATTTCAAAGCTGGACCACTAACACTGACTCCTATCCTACTCCACTACTAACATTTTACCTGAATGCCTTCCATTTATGACTATTCTACATTTCCTACCGATGTAGCCAAATTTGTATTTAAGCCTGCCAATTTTCTTTCTATCCCATGACTTGAATGACAGATGAAGGAACCTAGTGAGCATGAATAACTTACCTTTCTACATAATATTTTCTACTCATGTAAATGTATTCTTTGTAAGAAAACATATACTGCCATATTTCTGAAAAGGTTATGAATTGCTTCTCCAAGATTTAAAATTAACCTGAAATTTAATTATTTCCTTCTATGGTTCAGTTTAACAAGCTCCCCGTGCAAAATATCTTTTTCTTGCATCTATTTCAAGTTGCCATTCCTTCCATGTTACTTAGCCAGATTGGTCTGTGTATTTATGTATATGCATGAGAGCATCTTCCAGGTTTAAAGACAGCATTGGAGCAAGAACAGCAAAATTTGTTTGTACGAAGATCCCTGTCCACAGTAAATTGTATTTTCAAAATTTCAGATTGTAAAGTTAATCCCCAGTGAGGTCTTATGGCTGGATAGTTCAGTTGCTTGGCATCACTCTTGTAAATTGTAAGTTTGAGTCTTGCTCAATTGTATACAGAAAGGCTGCCTGGAGTGCATCCAGCTGAAAACGTGTACATGGTTAGGGGAATCAAAGATGGTTGGACATGGCGCTGGCCACATCACTCCTTTGTGTACTGTTGGCTATAGAAATTGACATGATATGTCAACTGAACATAGGGTGGGCTTTTGACCTTGAAAAATAACCTCCAGTTCCTCTCTCAAACTGTCAGTGGAGGTATTTCCATTTATATCAGTTAAGGATCTGGCTCAGAGGAGATATTTCCATTTATACCAGCTGGATCTTCCAGTTTCTACAAGAACATATACAAAGTGAACAAAATTGCCTTCAAATCAATGCAGTATTACAGATGGGGCCTTTTCTTGTTTGCCACTTTTTCTTGTATTGTAGTTTACAAATATTTTTGTTTTCTAAGCAATTTAACAATGCTTTTCTATTTTCATATTATTGCTAACTTAAACCTCTAACTGCATTTTCTTATTTTGAATCAGACATATTAGTTCTTACAGAGCAGCAATGCACACAGATAAAAATAATAAATCAGAGGTATTAATTTATACATATTTGTGCATAAATGAACATATTTCTGAGGGTTGTGCATATACACATATTGACTGAAGAGTCCTGCAAGCAGTGCACAAAGAAAATATTATAAAATCAAAATATTTTTGACTAAACTTTATGAAGCAAGGGCTGCAGATGAAGTTTACTTAAGTCATTTAATAAGTACAATCTATTTTAGTCACAAAAAATTCTTGTGAGCAAAGCAGACAAATTAGATAGTTAGTTGCCATAAAATATATTTTAATAAACAAAAATGAGTTACTGGAACTGCCTCAAATTCTTTCTTAAGGACATACTGCGCAAAGAACACAAATTTAATTTTTTTCCTGGTAATAAGATTTATTTACACTTCAAAGGTCAGTTTCCAGTAGAGTGCTTGATAATTTCTCTATACCCCAAAAATAGAAAAAACTGTTCCTAGGATGAAAACAGATTATTTTTATGGTGGCCTGGCTTGTCAAATCAGGATATTTTATTAATTATCTGAAGATTGGATGAAAGATAAAGTGACCCTGTGCTCTTCTAGTTAAAAAAAAATTCTTGATAAACACTGGGGCTGTGTCTACACTAGAAAAGTTAAGTCGACTTTAATAAGGTCGACTTTAAGTCAACTTAAAGTCAACCTTATTAAAGTCAACTTAACAAAGTGGACTAAGATGACTTAGCTTTAAGTCAACTTAGTCCACTTCGTTAAGTCAACTTAACCACCCTTAAGTTGACTTAATAAAGTCGACTTAAGTGTTACTCCATGTCCACACTGTCCTTAAGTCGACTTAAGGAGTCGACTTAAGGGTTAAGTTGATTTACTGAGTGGTAGTAACAAAGTCAATTTAAGCTTTCATTAAGTCGACTTAAGGAATTTCTTAAGTTGACTTAATGAAAGCCTAGTGTGGACATGGCTTAATTTAAGTAGACTTAAGCCTCCTTAAGTCGACTTAAATTGCCAGTGTAGACATAGCCTGGGAGGTTAGGTGTTCTCTGTATTGCACACCTAATATTATTTTGAGTTACTTAGGTGTTTGCATGAAATGTACTTTCTTTAACAATTCTTTTGTATCTGCAAAAATTACAGCACCATCCCCTTCAATGTCTTGTGACTAATTACCACCTCTGGATTAATTGTCTATTCAGGAGTAGATTCTGTCATTCTTACTGTCAATTTGTCAGTAGTACTTTACTCCTTAAATATTGCCATTGATTCAGTTGGTATGTGAGCAAGAGAGGTTATTTTCCCGAATAGTCATTCTGGGGTTCTGCCTCTAGAAGTATGACATTTTGTCATAATTATGATATAAAAATCTCAAAAACCACCAAAACCTGGGCTCAAAAAGTCGAGAAACATTCTTTGGTTATAAAGGAAGACTTGAAGAATATTCTTAGATTATAAAGGAAACCTGTTCTTCCAGCCTGATTTCCCCATCCAAGAGGCTTGGGCAAGAATTGGAATGAATAAAAATCCAAATTTTGGGGTGCTCATCTGAATGTAATCTCTAAACCCTTTGAGTTTCAACTATTATCATTTAATACAAGGAATGTTTCTTTCACCAGCACAAGCATTTGTTGCATTGGCAGCCTAAATAAAGGTACCCACACCATTCACTTTTTCTCCAATGCAGAAGTGACCTTTGGCTATTGGGAACCCCAGGCAAAGGCCCATTGAGGGGCTCCCTATAGGCCCTTGCAGCTCCCCACCCCTGGCCTCCCCAGCAGCCCCAGCCCCAGTAGCCCACCATTGACCCCAACCCTCCGCACGCCGCCGCCAGCCTCCTGCTGTCAACTGAGGAAAACACAGATTTTGGGGCAGGCGAAGCAGGTGATGGGGCCCCTTACTGCTCAGGGCCTGAGGTGTGCACCTGTTTCACCTACCCCAAAAGCCGCCTCTGCTCCAATGTTCCTGGTCTATTCAGTTGTACGCAACAGTGATTGTAAGCAGAGTCCCTGTAACCACAGAAAAGTGGGTTGGGACTTCCTGATTGCTGAGTGACCTCACCAATTCTAATGATATTAGAGTGCTCTCTTCCATGTGGAAGACAACTGTCCTTTTAGTCTCTGACTAGTAAGGCTACCTCTCTATACAGCTGTGATCAGATTAATTTAATAACATTACATGCAATGCTCACTGAATTTTCTATTGTTTTAGCTTTTTCCAATAAAGAAACCATTCAAAGTAAATAGTGACCTCATCAATACAGTCTGTAACAGTGTAAATGGGAATTCTCCAAAGTCATAATAGAAAACATATTCCAACAGATGGAAGAGCTAAGATGAGAAGACTAAATTAGATGAGAATGTGATCCCCAAAGACCCATGCAGATAGTTGACCCTGCTCTGGACAGACTTTGCTTTTCATAAGTAGATGGTGGCTTATTTTGAGTGGGAATTTGGGGGAAATTAAAATTCCTGGTACAGTGCCTCAGCTGCATCTGGAACAGCTTTGGGGAGCAGGGCAAAAATAGTTTTACACACAGAAGCTAAAACTAAACAGAACAGAAAATAAATAATACATCTGTACCCTCTAATTAGCCTTTAAAATCTCAGCCAAAGTACTCAAGTATTCCTACAAAAGGTATAGAGCCATTGTCCATGCATTTCAGACTGATCTTACTAAACAACACAAATAAGAGAAAAGATTTCCATAAGAACAGATTTGCAATTCAAATAGCATTTATAGGGGGTTTCATGGGCCTTTTTCACAACAACCTCATCTGGACTATAAATGGCAATGTATGTGGACACAATCATATTTGCAAAAATACGTTTGCCTGTACAGTACAACATTCATAGTGCATTCCTCTGCATTATTGTGAACAGTGATGCACAAATTTTTAAGTGTGCCCATGATATTATTCTTTTATTATTTATTGCTACCACCATAGTTTTTAGGAGTCCTTGTCATGGACTAGGACCCAGTTGTGCTAGGTGCTATATGAATGCAGAATAAAAATGATTGCCCTGCCCCAAAGAGCTATGGTTTAAGTATAAGGGAAGGAGATACAGGGATACAGAACGATAGATGTGGGAATACAAGGAAACAATGAGAATATTGGACAAAACTAGTTCAAAATTATTTAAATATGTGATGATTTATGTTATCTACTTAATATTTTTTTCTTTTTTCCATAGATATATATCAGAGGACAACTGCTTTTTGCTCATATAGGGTTCTTTTAAAAAAAATGCTGAAAAGGAATTCACCATAAAAAGGGTTTCATTGTATAAACATTTCTCATTTTTCCCTTTTAGAGTTTGCAATAGTTCATGCTCTGGGATTACTCTATCCTCCCACATTAAATTGCTAAGAAATATAAGAAAATAAGTTTGTCTTTATTATTTAATCCTATCATCATTGGTTTTCTTTCTTTCTTTCTTTCTTTCTTTCTTTTTCCACTCAGTGAGTCACTGTTGTTCTGGATTCCCAAACTACTAATGTTATCATAATTCTATGAACAAACTTGCTTTAATGTTAGCCTGACATCATCTTTGTTACTTTTACATTGTCACTGACAGTACACAGGACATGCCAAATGTAGAGCTTTCTTTTCTTATAGGTTTTTATCCTCTTAGTCATTACACTCATTTCATTTTCTGCTGTGATTTTCTCCCAGCACCATTCCTCTGCTTTTAAAGCAACATAGAAAAACCTTTGCCTTGGAAATGTCGGTGCATGCTTGTGTCAGCTAGTTCTTGTTAGGATTTATATCTGAGTATGTGCTTAGCTATCAGGTGCTGAAGACACGAGGACAGTCACACCATTGCTCTTATACCATTAACATTCGCAAGAGATATAAAAATAAGGCAAAATTTGCCAAATAGTATAGATTACAATGAAACACCACGGATATAATATCAGATAATTCCACTCTATTTCCTTTTGATTACAAGTGTTTTTCTTCATTTATCAACCTCTTCTGTTTCTTTTTATCTACTTTTCTACAGGTGTGTGATATAATATTTAAGATGTGAGAACCAGCTAGTGGATATTATTAGCAATCCTGACAATTTATAACACATCTTATTCTTATAACACATCTTATTGTCAATAGCATGGCTTATTGTTGAAATTTGTAAACATTGGAATGTAATTATCCCCTTCCATAAAACCCACTGAGAGAGGTTATAACAATGTTTTATGATATACTGATTATAGTGACATGTCTGTTAGGTATTTGATTAATCCTTTTCTTAAAATTATGCGGTACTAACACACTATTCTAAAGACTTGACATGAACGGCAATGCAAAGGCATGGGGAGGATGTGGAACTGGAATTTATTGGAAATTTTTTGACAAAAGGGTTTTTTTTTCACAGAAATATGCTGCTTCACCAAAACCAACTGTTTGTCAAACAGTGTCAGGTTTGATGAAACCACCTGACTTGAAAAATTCGTAGTTAAATTTATATATATATATATATATATATATATATATATATATATATATATATATATATATATTGTCCAATCTGAAGGCTTCAGAGGTTTTAAGGCAAAAATATTTTTCGTTTAGAAATTGCGGTAAATTTACTTTTTAAAATATTGTTAAAAAGTGGGAAGGCCAAAAGAAAACAAAAGATTTTTTCAGTTAGCAACAATTTTGGTGGGATTTTACTTTTTGTCCTGATTTCAGATAAGTAAAATTTTGAAATGTTGAAAATTCTCAAGGGACAGGAATACCATTTCCCACCCTGTCTTATATACAATAGTGTTGGAAACATTACATGATCTGAGAAGGAATCAATAACATTGATAATGTTGTGACTTGGGAAGAATAACGTTCAAACTGTGAGGGAAATGGACATTCTTCCTCTGATATAGCAGTACAAAACAGTTTAGGTCCATTATAGCAGCCCTCATTTAAAACAAAAGAATATGACAGTCTGCCCAGGAATTAAAGTGGGTGGGGGCAGCAGGCTTTGCTGGGCACTGTTTTGGGTAAAGTGTGGGTGGGTAGGAGATTCAAGGTATCTCTACACTTCTAGCTGGAAGTGTAATTTGCATTTAGATGAGACGTAGTCGTGCTAACTCTGTTCAACCTAGTGCACCAAAAATAGAATGTAGCCAAGCAGCATGAATGGCAGGAGAGAATGAATGCCTTGAGTGTGTCACCCTCGAAGGCTATGTCTACATTTACAAAACTAAGTCAACTCTATTAAGGTCAACTTAAGTCAACAAGGTCAACTTAAGTCGACTTAAAGTTGACCTTGTTAAGTCAACTTAGAGAGTCTCCACCAGGACAAGGGGAGCCGCAGTTCCTGGGGACAAGGGGTGCTGCGGATCCTGGAGACAAGGAGAGCACACCTCCCTTGTTCTGGGGAGCTAAGGCTCCCTGCTTGTCGGGGAACCGCAACTCCCTTGTCCCAGGAAGCCGCAGCTCCCGGGGAGAAGGGAGCCGAGCAAGAAGGGAGCCATGGCTCTTGGAGATGCTTGAAGATGGAGAAGTACAGATGAATGGGAGAAAAATAAGTGCAGGGAAGTGTAAGTCACAGGATCAGGTCAGACTGTTCTCCCATGAAAGCTCATGTGATGAATAAATTTGTTAGTCTTTAAAAGTGTCACTAGACTCCTTGGCTATGTCTACACTTGCACTTTTAAGTCGACTTTAACTAAGTCATCAGTTTTGGAATCTGTGAAGCTAGAGACTGCTGGAAGTAGTGGTGATGCCTGAAGGCTCATGCATGAAGCCTGATAGACTCATGCTGGTATATTAACCAGGAAGCCATCACAAGGAGCTGTTTGAGCAACAAAGGAGACTACTTGCTTGCTGCTGCTCCAGACCTTGCCTTACTGTGGACCCTAAACTCTGGCTTCTGACCCTGGTTTGTCCTGATTCTGCTACTTGCTTCCAGCTGCAACATGGTGTTTGACCATGGCTTCCTGATATCTTTACATGGCTTGACCCTAACTCAGCTGCTTGTGTTCCTACTGTGACTTGTTAACTGACCATGGTAAACACAAGCTTTCTACAACCCAGCCTTGACAAGGCTTTTGGATCTGGCACTGGCTAAAAGAGCTTTAGGGCTCAGAGCAAGGAAACCACTTCCTTTTGTTTGGTTCCTCTTGTGTTCAGGAAAACAGGACTTGGTACATTCTTTGTAAATAAACAAAATTTTCAGCAAAAGAATCTGACTTTGATCTATTGCTCGTTTTTGCTGGAACAACCTAGAAGACAATTTTTGCTGGCCATATCAAAAGAAATAACAATCTCTCTCTCTCTCTCTCTCTCTCTCTCTCTCTTTATACATATATATGGTTCATGTATTTGCCTCCAGTAGTTCAACAAATGGGGAAGGAAATTTACTTATTGTAGGCTTAGATTTTGTAAATTACAACTTCTTCCCCCAACTTGCATCTTGTAATTTATTTTTGGGAGGGATAGGAAGTGCTCATTTTAGAGGTATTCAAAGTAATCATGGAACTGATCCTTATAAGTGCTGGATGATTTAGCAATTTTTTCCTGTTTCCAGTGAGTCTTCCTGGGCAATTATACAGCATTATGGGGTGATTTTAATACAATGTGAAGAGGATAATATGTCTGAAAAACAGAATTATCATTAAATATTTTTTTCTTATCAACTTTCTCTGTGCACCAACTGTGTCTTCTGCATGGGAATTCAACTATTTGCCTAGAGCTTGACTGTCTGGCCCTTTTGTGAATGTACCCCAACCTTCTCCCTGGCACTACCATTCCTCTTAGCAGTCCCATTGTAGAGTGCAGGCACTGCTTTCTCTCAGTAACTACACAAGTACTACCTGAAAATGATGGGTGGGGTGAGAGCATAGTCTTGATTTCCATTCCTCAGAAAAAAAGCACACACAGTATTGTGTACTGGGGCTTCTTGTTGGAGTGGGTCCTGCATAGTCAGGAGTCTTCAACGAGTGAGACAGAATTTCTCCATAGAGTGTTTGCTGTAATGTGATCTCAGTGTATCCAGTGTTAGTCATTATCTGAAAACAACAAAATGAACTTCCTATGCATTGAGTATCATCTAGGACTATCCTGGCAGTCAGCCCTGGTGTCTGCTCTATTCATTTTTTATTTGTTTGTTTTTAAAATTCTGTTTCCATTGTATACGTCTCCATTTAGAGAAACAATGTATCCTAGAAGGGTAATCCTGCAGTTAGGAGCAAGGAACTCCGAAGGCATGTCTACACTACAAAGTTAAGTCATCTTAATTTAAGTCAACATCCAGCTGCCACAGTAACTAAATCAGTCGGGCAGGTCCACACCACACTCACCATGTCAGTGAAGTGTGTCCTCAATAGCAGTGATTATATTGATGCAGAGAACAGTCCCACAATGCAACTAGCTGCAGGAGGATGATTTTTAAAAAGGACTATAGAAAAATGATCATTTTCTTTTAATTCATAAGTCATAAAGGCTATGCCTACACTAGGAAAAGTTAGGTTGACCTTATTAAGTCGACTTAACAGAGTGGTTACCCTTAACTGGGACTTATTAATTTGACCTAACTCCCCTTAGGTCGACCTAAGAAAGTGGACTTATGTGTCCACACTGGCATTAGGCCGACCTAAGGAAGGGTTAGGTCGACCTACGCAGGGTTAGTTCGAATACCCTGAAGTTCTTATGAAGTCGACCTAAGCTTACATTAGGTCGACTTAAGGATTTTCTCAAGTCGACCTAATGAAAGCCTACTGTGGCCAGGGCTTAAGTTAGGTTGACTTAAGCCTCCTTAAGTCGACCTAACTTGCCAGTGTAGACATAGCCAAAGATTCCTTCCAGGGTTTGCAGATCATAGCACTTCATGCTCAATTTCTGAGAACCCACCATTCCAAATGACTGAGTCGTAGGTTAATTGCCTATAAATTCATAAGCAATCATCATACATATAACAGGCACGATATTCCACTTTATTCAGTGAATCATTACTCCACTCAATGAATAGTACGACACAGGATATCTACTAATCTAACAATACACACATTATTTTAAACAACTAAGAAAATAGCTGCTGGGAGATCTTCAGCATAGATGTCCAAATTACCCCATCACCAAGTGGTGCTCATCAGCCTATGATGCCAGATCTGTTTCTGGGTTATATTAGTGCCAAATTGACTGTCAAAGAGACTTGAAATTTAGTTTCTTTTCTTTTAATAATAATATGTATTATGTATTTGTAGATTATTGTCCCTTGACTACACTTGTAATGACAAAAACTCACAGAAGTTTAACGCTTGTAATTTTACTCAGGAGGACTGTAACATTTCTACTTGCATTCCTATTCTTCAATCAGAAGACCAAGAGACAGCCTTCTAACAGCACTGAAATTATTTTCTCAAAATGCCTGTATATCATAAAACAGTCAACAGAAGAAAGGCACAACAGAGTACAGAAAAAGCTATTTTTAAGTTGGATGTAGGAACAGCATAAGGGGTGCATCTACACTTAGAAATTAACTCAATTTAAGGAGGCTTAAGTCAACTTAATTTACTCTGCGTCTACACTGGGCTGTCCTTAATGCGACTTAAACTGCTCCTTAAGTTGAATTAAGGAAAAGTTAGTTCGAATTAATAACACCTCATTTTAATTCGAACTAGTGCTTGTCGACTTTATTAAGTCGACTTAAGCCAGTGTAGACATGGAGTAGCACTAAGTCAATCTAAATGCCCTCCAGACCCCCCTTCCCCTTTCCCTGACCTCCCTCCCAGAGTTCCTGGCACAGGTAGCCTGCCCTGGCCAACCACAGGGCAGGACACAGCCCTGCCCTCCCTACACCTCAGACCTGGCCAGGCCTGCCTCTGCAAGCATGGCAGAGCAGAGCAGCCAGCGGCGCAAGCAGGCCCCTCCCTTAAGCTGTTGCTTAAGTCGACTTAAGGAAATTTTAAGTCGACTTAATAAGACCAAGTTTTACTTCGACTTACTGGTTAAGTTGACTTTATTAAGTCGATTTAAGCCAGTATAGACGCGGATTAGCCCTAAATTGACTTCAATGGCCTCCAGAGCTCCCTCCCTGATCTTCCTCCCAGAGTTCCTGGCACAGGACACAGCCCTGCCCTCCCTGAGGTTCAAACTTGGCCAGTCTTGCCTCTGCGAGGATGGCAGAGCAGGGCAGCCAGCGACGCAGGCGGGCCCCTTCCAGGAGCCACCAGGAAATCCTGGCTCTCATAGCCATCTGGGGGATGAGACAGTGGCCCCCAGGCTGCAGGGCAGCCAGCACAATAGGGAGGTGTATGCCTCCATTTCCCAGGCCCTGGCTGCCAAGGGCTACACCCGGGACACCCAGCAGGTCCGGATGAAAATAAAGGACCTGAGGCAGGGCTGCCAGACGGCCCTGGCAGTGAGCCTCAGGATGGGGGCAGCCCCCACCACCACCTGCCACTACTACCCAGAGCTGCACAGCTTCCTGGAGCAGGAGAGTGGTGGCCTCCCGGCACACACAGTCAACTCTGCTGAGCCTCCCTCCCCCAACAATGTCCAGGAGGAGGACTTGGTGGATGAGACTGTGGTGCTGGAGGAAGGGGAGACCAGCCAGCAGCAGGAGCTGGAGGGCAGCTCGCCACCCCTGGAGCCAGCTGCCAGCTTGGAGTTGATCTCTGCCCCGATGGCCGACCCAGCCTCACAGCTGGAGGGAGCGAAGCAGGTTCCCCCCGCTGAGGAAGACCCAGGCGAGGGGCTAGCACCGCAGACACCTGCTGCACCTCCCGGTGAGTGCTCCCTCCCCACTGCGGCCAGGGCTGGGCATGCCTGTGGGACAGGGACTGCAGGGGGACATGGCCCAGGGACAGGCAGGGTTGGGGGGAGGAGGAAGGCACTCCCACAGGGGCAGAGGGGCTGGGACTGTGTGGCGGGTGGGGTGGGAGGTAATCTGGAGGCAAGCAGTCCAGTGGCGTGTCTGGAGTTGAGGGGGTGGGACTGTAGGTGGGAGCACCCAGGCCAGACAGCATGCACCTGACACTGCTGGCACGTGACTTCAGAGAGACCCCTCAAGGCAGGGCAGTCTGCAGCTCACTCCTGTGGGCACTGCACCCGATCTGGGCAGCACAGCGTGCTGGCATGTACCAAGGGGTCCCTGTCCCAAAGGACAGGGAGTGGGAAGCAGGGGGATGGTCAGGGGACAGCAAATGCTCTCAGGCTGCACACAGCATGAACTAATGGGAGGGACCCTCTTCTTTGCTTCTTCTCAGCAGCCTCTGTGCCCTTGAGAGGCAGCACTCCCAGCACCCCAGCAGGCCCGATCAGGAAGAGAAGGAGGGTGCATCACTCGAGGACCTGGTCCACGTCAGCGAGCAGACTGAGGTATGCCTGGCAGCACGGCAGGAGCAGGACGAGGGCCACTGGGGGGTCGAGCAGAGGCTGCTTGAGTGAATGCTTGACCTCATTGCGCTGCAGACCCAGTCCCTGGAGCGCCTGGAGGAGCACCTGTTCCCTCAGGGCCTCACCCTGTGCCCCAGAAGCAGCTCTCCTCGGCGGTTGGCCAGGAGCCGGGGCGGATGTCAGCAAGCCTGGGACCCGCCTTCTGGAGGCCACTAGCACTGGCCCCTCCCCCTGACCCTCTTTACTCCCCCCAACCCTCCTGAACCCTCTCACTCCTCCGACCCTCTTCACTGCACTCAAACCTCCCAACCCCCCCCATTTCCCCTTCTGAATAAACACCCTGTACACCATTATACGTTCTGTTGTGGTTTTTATTGGTTTGGGGATGGGCGGGAGACGGGGATGGGGGGGTAGGCATGGGTTGGTGGTGGAGGTGATGGGGCCTGGGAGCAGGCCATCCCTCGGTGGTCCTCACTGTCAAAGTGGACCCTCAGCACATCCCATATGAGCTGTGCTCGCCCCTGGACCCGCTCAGTGCAGGGCAGGGTGTCTTCAGGCTGCTCATACACCACAGCAAGCCACTCGGCCTCAGCTTCCCAGGTGCGGGGGACCCTTTTCCCTCCACAGCTCACAAAGGTTGGCAGGCAACAGCATGCACTGACAACCTCCGGCGGGTTGCTCTCACTGAGCTGCAGGTGGGTCAGGAGGGCCCTCCAGCAGGTCTTCAGGCGTCTGAAGGCTCACTCAACAATGCTGTGGCACCGGTTGAGCCTCTGGTTAAAGAGGTCCCTGCTGTCATCCATGCAGCCTGTGTATGGCTTCATCAGCCAGGGGAGCAAGAGGTAGGTGGCATCTCCCATGATCAGGATGGGGATGGTGTGGTCGAGGAAGAAGGTTCCCACCTGCATGCACCTGTACCGGGCAGAGTTGCGCAAGATCTGTGCGTCGTGCACCTTCTCCAGCCAGCCCACGTAGATGTTTTGGAAGATTCCGTGGTGGTCCACCAGGGCCTTCAGGACTTCGGAGTAGTACCCCTTGCGATTGACATAGTCCCTGGCATGGTGTTCCGGGGCTCAGATGGGGATGTGGATGTCGTCCATAATGCCCCCAAAGTTTGGGAAGACAAGCCTGGCGAGGCCATTGAGGAGGTTGTGCAGGTTGCCTGGGGTGACGAGGTGGGCTAGTAGGGTGCAGTTGATCGCCCTGCACACCTGCATGAGGGAGGTCCCCATGGTGGCCTTCCCAATGCCGAACTGCTGGGCCACAGAGTGGTAGGAGTCCGGGGTTGCCAGCTTCCACACGGCAATGGCCACTCCCTTGTCTCTGGGCAGGGTGGGTCGAAACCAGGTGTCCATGCGCTGCAGAACCAGGGTGAGCTCACGGACAAGCTCGAAGAAGGTCTGCTTGCTCATCCAAAAGTTCTGCAGCCACAGGTCATTGTCCCAGGTGGTCAGGATGATCTGCTCCCACCAGTCAGTGCTCGCTGCACGTGCCCAGAGGTGACGAGGCATGGAGTGCACTTCCGTGAGCACAGCAGCTCGCTGGGGGAGCAAGGTGGGGGGCAGGCTGGTGTCTGCCTTGACTTGGCGGCTTGTCAGCAAAGCCTGCTCCAAAGAACAAGCCACCTTAGCATTAGCTGGCAGGTGTCACGCAGCTGCCTGGCAAAGCGCAGGAGAAGAGTCTGGTCCCTGACTTGCTCAGCCTCCATGTTGACAGGCACAATGGGGAAGGTGCTGAGCTCACTTCCTCTTTTATGGGAGTGGCCGGGAGAGGGGGAAGTACTTCTTGGGTGCCACGTGCCACACTTCCCACCATGCACCACTCCTAGGTCAACCTAGCCCCTGCCAGTCGACTTAAGTGTCTAGTGCTTCAGCAGTCCTTGATGCAGTTCAGAGTCAGGCCCTTCAGGACTCAGCTGCTCCTTGTCCAGTGACAGTCCTGCCTTCTCTGTCTGGTCCTTACACCAGTGCCCAGCGGCTGCTCCTCCCCTGGAGCCAGCCTTACAGTCCACCCCATCCCTTGCTTCAGGGCTTGCAATTGCTCCTTTCCTTGAGTATGCCACTGCTCTATTCTGGGGAGCTGACCTGCCTCCCCCTGCAAATCAGTCAGCTTTCTCCCTCTGAGCTCCTGATGGTGACTGACCTCTCCCTGCTGCTGGTAGCCTGTCTTCTATAGGCCTGCCTGTCCCCAATTGGCTGCTCACCCTTTGGCCCTTCCGATTGGCTGCTATGGCCACAGCCTCCCCAGGGAGCCATTAATCCCTTTTTTGCTGGGGTGGGCTACCTGCCCCAACACACTCCCTTAGAGCCAGTCTACATGGTTGCCTATGGTCTGTTAGAACTTTGTCAAAATTGAACCATCTCCACAAAATATTCCAATAGGAAAACCAAACATTTTTCAATCCAAATATTTTTTTGGCTTGGCTCGTTTCTCGCCCGTCTTCTAAATAAATAATACCACACAAATGAACTCTTTGAGGTTCTATTCTATATATTTCATAAGGCTAAACCTTGATGTAAATATCCTACACAAACACAGATGTCTCAGAATGACTACAGACTGTATAGGTCTGCAGCTAAGAATGGTTCAAAATAGGCTGGTTAGTAAGATGTTGAGCACTGGTAACACTGTTTAATTTTCCTAACATGCTAACTATAAATATTTCTCCACTGGTGACAGATGAAAAATATTCTATTGTATCAAAAATTAAAAAAACCCAACATTGATAGACATATTTACTGATAGTTTCATAATCCCCAGTGGTATGTCAATTTATACTAGCTATGAAACCACAATGACGTTATATGAATACTTGAGTGTGTTTTTCTTCTTCAGAAACTACAAAATTGGCAAAGCCTTGAATGATGCAGAATTAGAACTATTATGGGCCAACTTTGGATTTCAGAGACATCTAGACTCTTTAAACTTTAGATTTAGATGCCACTGATGTTCCATAAAAAGGGGGGAGAGGATAGATAGACTATGAAGTGTGTAGCCCATCTTTGGGATTATACAATAAAATGCCTAAGGCAGTTGAATGATTTCCACTTTTTTCCCCCTTTTTCTCTTTAAAAAAGTAAAAAGTTAGTGAGAGGGAAAATAAGTATAGAATTTTTTATTATTCATTAAAGCTTATCACATTGTTTATCAATTTTTTGATAGGAAATTGAGGCTTTGTGAAAATAAACATTGTCATAGGAAGCATTTGCTTTCGCAGCATTTAATATTCTTTTGCTGGGTGGGTGGCAGTGACTGTGCCACAGCGGTTACGTGACCTTATGTTTTATTTTTAATACAAAAAAAGTGAGAGATAGTGGATATTTCCTTCCCAGTGGCCACTCAGTGTATGCAGAGGGTACCTCCTGGAAAAGATTGTTAATGTGCACAGAGATGTCCCGGGAATCCTCCATGGAGATCGCCAGGAAACTTTCCTCAGAGGTGCTTTGCAATAGTTTGCTGGAGGTTTCTGGGGAGGACTGCCCTATTTCTTCTACCATGGTAGGTCACTTTCCTACACCACTGTTGCATGAATTCTTCTGAAATCATTGAAGTAAATACCATAGCAGCATATGGACTAGATTTGTACCCAGACATGTGCAGCATCTGCTCCCTTGCCACTTTTGTTACCCTCAGGAAATTGGTATCACATAGGATCACCAAGGAGATATGCTGGAAGTTTTCATTACAAATACTCATACCATAAACAATAGAGCATGTTAACCCCACCTATGATGATTTTCAGGTACCCTCAATCCCAGTTTCCTTAACATGCTCTTGGTTTGGGTGCCAGGGTCAGCCTTGACCTCAGAATCTGCAAGCCCAGGGTGACTACTACCAGCAAATTTAACGAAAGGGAAGGATTTCCTGTATTTTCATGGTTCCCTCAGAGCTGCCTTGGACAACTGCACTTTGGAAGGCTTAATGCCAGTCCCTAGTTGCCATCACCATCTGTGTTGCTAAGGGGAAGGGGCAATGGCCACTTGCCTACCTGTGTTCCTGAAGCATGTTGCCCACAGGCTGCAGCAGCAGGTCCATTGCTCATGCCACTGGGCCATAGTCACCACGGCTGGAACAACAAATCAGTTCATTGAATAGCTAGGGATAGTGATTATGTTCTTGCTTGCATTTCAGTGCAGCAAAGGGAGTGATTTTTAAACAACAACCTTACACTAGACCGAGAGCATGCACTGACAATGGTTGCCTTGTGCTGTGCATGCCTTATGGTGGAAAGCTTGTCCGTCACCACATCCCCCCCACATGGATGGAGAGACTTTTGGAGAATATAGAAGGCAGAAAAAGAGAACATGTGATGGCATGTTCAATGAGATAAAGAACATCTCCAGGACAGCTGACATTAGGAGCCTGGAGGATTTCATTGCCTGGAAAACTATGGACATGGAAAGCAGGAGAACATCCCAGCAGCATGAGTGGGCCATACAGGATGAGATTCTGCGGTTATGAAAGACCAATCAGGTATGTTGCGGCATCGGCTTGAGCATCAAGAAAAGCAGCTTGAGGCTATTGTGCCTCTGGAGCCCAGGCAGAATGTCCTACAAACATTGTCCTGTTCCCAATCCCCTGCCCCTAAATGTCCCCGGAGGCAGGAGGGAGGGATGGAAAGAGCAGTATCCCTTCCATTCAACAACATTCAACAACAAATAAAACAATGTTGTCTAAATTATCTGTTACCACTCAAGAAAGAGATCTTGGAGTCAGAAAGTTCTCTGAAAACATCTCCTCAATGTACAGTAGCAGCCAAAAAAAGCTAACAGAATATTGGGAAACATTAGGAATGGGATAGATACTAAGACAGACAATGCTGGGGTTCAAAAAAGATCTAAATATGTTCATGTAAGATTGGTCCATCAAAGGCTCTTAGCAGGGGTTGCTAATGGCCGGGTTAACTGTTTTGGACATCTGGAACATCTAATATGCCCATGTTACAGTAATTAAAACTATTACTATTACATATTTTTACTGGCCAGAAGATCTTATTCAAGTGAATACTCTTTCTTACGCATACTGAAATCTACAATTCCAACCAAAACTGAAGTGCTTGCTCCTTTAAAGGATGTTTGCAGTCCAATATACGCTACATTCTGACCAGCAGTGTAAGTTCTTCTCATAAAACTACCCATTTGAAAAAATGAAACATTTGTGAAAGATGCTGAGTTTGTTTTGAATTTTTTTTTAACATAGTAAATAGCAACAGTGTTTTGGATTATTTTCGTGTTTCCTTGCTGTATGACTAAGTATTAACATTTCTTTTTCATTATCAAATGTTACATTTATATTTCATGAACTCCCCCTATTGTAGTCCCCAGAGCTCTGCAACCAGTCTTACTCAGAGGACATTCCAAACCTTTCCCTACACAGCTGCTGCTGATGGATAGCCACCCACACAGGGTCCATGCCAAAACATCATTTCTCTAGGCCTCTGAACAGTATGTGAATAGTATGACATCCCTTTAGCTGCTAAATATTTTTTGGCCTTATAATGGATTAACTTACTTTGGTTTTACGGAGTAACACCACTGGATTTCATGAAGTTACCCTTGATTACTACCGGTAAAATGTAGGTCAAAAATCCACCACATAGGTCTATTTATCATACACTTTTGATCACCTCACATGCCTTTTGCTTGCTAATCCATTTCAGCTGGGTTGCCTAATATTCCAAAACTTTGAACAGCCACTATTAAAAGGAATAAAAGAAGGGATGAGGGTATGGAATAAAGAGTAACCCTACCTAAAAGAGTTTACTTCCCTTCATAGTCCTAAATCTGGAATTTCTCTCTGCAAATTACATTTCCTCAAGGCTCAAAGAGGCAAATATTAGTCTTGGACAGTGAAAGCTTTAAGGGAATCTATTATGGCTAGAAATGAGAGATTTTTATATCATTATAAAATCAGGAATCCCCTCTACACAGTCTTTACCAGAGACTGTCAAGAGGGATTTGATTATGGCTCTAGTAGGTCACATAATAACAAATTTGGAACTGTGACAGTCAACTATGGAAAAACTATTTTAGATCACTTTTTAGAGGTTTTAAATATTGATTTATTAAAAATTTTCTCTTCCTCTAAAGCTTGATTTCAATGGGATCTAAACATAGATTCAAAGCTAATGTTAAGCATTGGTTTGACTGCTTTTTTGCGCAGGGACACATGGCTGATTTGGAGTCTTCTATGAGTAAGGGAGTAATTAAGTCTCTGTAGCCATTAATAATCTTTTTTCTGAGTGTTATATCTCTCCAGAAAGCATTGTGCTTTGTTCTTAGGTTTTGCAATAGCAATATGTTTCTTGTGGCCATAATCTTACTAACTTTTTAGGACTGGTATGTTAAAATGTTTTCAGTGTATTGCAAAATTTACCACACTGCCATAGATGAGCTCCCATATATTTTAAATATTGATTTTTTTCATGTATATTTTATTCACAGTTGTTTAATATTACTGATATTGCATTTAATCTAAACCAGTAGATTTCCTTTCAAATATTGCAGTTGGCAGACAGAATACCAAAATGCAAAGATGAAGAGTGAAATCCTGGCCTACTTGGAATTAATGGGAATTTTGCCATTGACTTCAATAGGTCCAGATTTCACCCTAGCTGTTTCTTTAACTTCTAGAGCTATTTCAATATATTTGGTAGGAAGCACCATATCATTCATTCAGAAATTTATGAAAATAATTTAAAACACAACAATCTGTAAAGACATTCTTGGGCTATGTCTACTCTAGCAATTGTCCATGTACGTGGTTGTACCACAGCCTGCTATTGTCTACACCTAAACCCCAGAAGCACACATCTGAATGTAAGTAGTTAGTGAATAAGCTGGAATGCCCGAGGGATGTGTGTAACTACACATCTCAGGCTTTGGCATGGTCCTGTACTTGTGCCAGTGTGCAATATGGATGGGATAAGAAATGTGT